>JAKTVG010000346.1:0-94273 GCA_030557085.1 Candida gigantensis
ACCACCCCTATTTTTAATAATAGATATTTAAGACCAAATGCTCAATTTTTTGGTGAACAACAATCTGGTAAAACAAGTTTCCATATAAAAGTTGAATTTAAAACTGTTGATTTATTTGATTCCATTGTAACTGGATTTTTACAAATTAATGGATTAACTGATTCTAATTCAGAAATAACTACTTATTTTAAAGGTGAAATTATTAATAATCCATTTTATTCTTCATATAAAAGAAACAAAAGAATAAATGATGAATCATCATTACAAAAATATTCATTTATAACTGAAAATAAACAATGGGGATCATTTGCTAAAAATGATTTTGAACATTGGAAAAAATTGACTCAATCAACTACTTTTCTTTCAGATGAAGAATTAATTAAAAGATTAGAAAAAGTTCAAAAAGGTGAAGAAGATGATCAATATATTTATATGAGATGGAAAGAAGAATTTTTATTACCTGATTCAAGAATTAAACAAATTTCAGGTGCTTCATTTGAAGGATTTTATTATATTGTTTTAAATATTGGTGGTGGTGCATCTTCAACTTCTACTAGTAATTCAATGTGTGATGGATTATTACCTGGTGGTATAAGTGGATTATATTATCATAAAACTTCAGAAAAATTCCAATCATTATCACTTCGACATGTTGATGATCGTCGTGATTCTGGAGTATTTGAATTTGTATAATAGAAGATTTTTTTGCTTTTTGCTAATGGATTTGACTCAACGCAACGGAGTGGGAAAGAGGAGCATTTGTTTTTGACATATTATTGTACCAACATAATAATATAACTATTTAGTGTTTTACTGTTTATTTGCATAGTTTTTTTTTTTTTTAATTAAGAATTTATAAAGTAATATATATATATATATATTAATATAATATAATATTTATAAAAAAAGTGTTTTTAAAACAGATTGAATCTATATATATACATGTTGAAGTAAATTAAAATATGAAAATAAAAAAGAACCAAACAAAAAAAGCAATGCCAACTCTATATACAATGTTGAAGGAATATATACGTAGAAACATTTTTCATTTAGTCTAATTTTTCTCTATTAGCATAAATCTTAGCAGTAAAAGGTTCTTCAAACAACAAAGCAATCTTATACATAACAAAAACATAAATGGCAACAATAACCCCAGCAGGTTTACCATACCATAAAGCAGTCCCCAAAAAACATAAAGTACTACCATTATACATAGGATTATCATTAATATTAAATGGGAACCCAACAACCCTTTCATTCATTAAAATCCCAAAATAATCACCTAAATAAGTCCCCGTTACACCTAATGCATACATTGAACTCAATACCAAAACATTCCCGAACCCAAACGCCAAAACACTGATACTTTTAACAATGACGGAATCAGTCAATGGAGCATAGGTGGGTTGTGAAGATAATGCTTCATGATATACTATGTCTCTATAGATACCTAATGAAAAAATTGTGATTGCTAATAAATAACAACCTAATTTACGCAGACCAAATGAAAGTTTGGTAAGGAAATGAGTATTGTATTCTAATCTAGCGACAATGTTCCAAAAAATCGGATTGAATGAAATACATGCAATGGCATAGATTAATTGATTGTCTATATTTATGAATTTTGGGAAATTTTCAAATAAATGAATTAAATCTGTAGGTAATGTATTTAATTCGTTAAGAAATGTCATTTTTAATGTTTGTTTGTTTGTTTGTTTGTTAATTTTTCAATTGGAAAAAGGAAAAAAAAGGTAGGGTTGTTGGTTATACTATTGGAAAAATAAAGTATATATTATGGCCGCCGAAAGTTGCACGTATCAAATCAGGAATTTGAACTTTAATTTGTTGTGCAGGTACAGTACAAGCTACTAGCCCTTTTTTTGGGGCGACCTATTAAAAACCTGGGGAATTTTACATGTGAAAAAAATTTACCTAGAAAAATTGTTGAGTCGCATCACGTGACTTGGATTAATCAACAAAATTGAACAATACTACCAACCTTCAAACTATACGTTCTACTTATGGAAATGGAAAACTTTTTTCAAATAGTATATGAAACCGCTAAACATATCGACAAAGACGATGCCCACGCAACCGGGGTTTTGATAAATACATACAATACATACTACATTACAATCAATCTGATCCTTTGTTTGATCAATAGAACGTACAAGATATGTTTGATGAACTATCGTTCAAAGGACACTAAATTGGATATGGCACAAATGATGAAACTGACGTATTCTCTTATAAGTTTATCATTCAATAGATAGTTTGAAGCACACCCATTTTTGATTTGTTTTTGCAATCTTCTTTTGTTGGGGTCTGTAGTTAATGCAAGAAATAAGTCAAGAATATATGGAGTAATCAAAAGCATTGAAAAAAATCTAGATGATTCAATCAATGATTTAGCAATGAATGTAAGAGAATCAATATACAACTTAGTCAATGATGAGCTTGGATATAATTCCATTAACTCTTATTGAAAATACTAGATCCTGTAAATAGGCCCAACAACATGCGTATTTTTTTTTTTGATGCGTACCACGTGACATATATATTATTCGAACCAAATATCGTATTATTGGTGACACTTTCTCAAATGACGTATAATATGGGTGCAATACAGTCAGATCTTGAGATCTCTATAAATGGTAATGTATAATACAACTCATTCTAGCCCATATCCGCGATATTAAAAGAAAGACATGCATATATCCTCTTTCGATTTACCGGCGGAAAAGTTTTCCACATTTGACATATTTTCCCACTTGTTGCCTCATCACTACACGTGACCAGCAATCTTTATTTCGTTGCAACTGCACCACTTGACCACCACCACCACCACCACAACTTTTTAGATGATGAACGTTTGGTAACTGTTCACGGAAGAATTGAACAAAATTTAAATTCTTGGCGGATTTTCCTTTATATAAAGTATTTAATGTCTTGATTCTTGTTCAACTTTAAGCCAATTTTTGCGGGGCGGGTTAAGTTTCAGTGAAGTGGGAATAATTTCGGAATAAATTAAACTTTTTAGATTCGTGTCAAAATAGTCATTGCAATAGAAATGTCAAATTTCGAACTTTGTTCAGAGTATTGTTCAGTATTGTTTTTCCCGAGGTGAAAGCCTCGTTTCTTCATGTCATTGGGATTATTGTTATAATACAATAGGCGTGTTTGAACACGTTTAATGGATCCAACATAAATTCTAGATCCTTTTGGTGTAGATATACACACCCACAACTCCCCACTGTAATTACTATCTTCCCCACCGACACCCAATAATGAATTGGGTATTTGTAAAAAAGGGGCTCGCTGCTGCCCCCAATGTAACCCCACAAAGTTGCATAGTTTGCATTCTTGCACCTTACGGCAATATGCACGGCAGCTTTTTTAACTGCGAAATTTATGTAATAAACTTTTGTGCAATACAGCAAAACACAACACAATTTTTTAAAAAAAAATAGAACCATATTTTATTCAACAATGAGCATGGATGGCTGCTAATTATCTACAGGATGAGAGATAGAGACCTCCTGCTTCCCCTCTCTTGCTTTCCCTCCCCCAAATTTTTTTTGCAAGGACTTGGCCGGTTTTCTTATCCCCCGGGGTGCATGATTGTTGGCAACTATTCAATTCACGGCAAAACTTATAACCCTATTCGATACAGTGGGTGTATGATTCGGGTGTAATAGTATTTGGGGTTCCCCACAAGTGCATCAATTTTGATTCAAGTATAACCTAGTTTACAACTCCATCTGTATCATGTTGCCATGAAGTACGATATATAAATATACACATCTGTCCTTACTTCCTTACTTGCCTTTCCCTTTTTACTAAAAAACCCAAGGCAACTTACAACAAAAAAATGGATAAGAAACCAGAAGTAGAACATATATCAGCTGTTGATTCAGATGGAAACAACTATGGAGTTGACAATTATGATACCAAAGATGAATTAGATGATGAATTATTTAATGAAAAACCCGATTTATCATTACCTTCAATTTATAGATATTTTTCCACTAGATTATCCACATTATTAGATCTTCCAATATATCATACCAATAAAAGATGGTATCAAGTAATTAATCCAATCCCAGGTTTAAAATTAATGACTAGATCAGATTGGAATTTTTATTTTTTAGGATTTTTTGCTTGGGCATTAGATGCTATGGATTTTTTTTGTGTTTCTGTAGCAGCTCCTGAAATTGCTAAAACTTTAAAAATTAGTGTTACTGATGTTACTTGGGGTGTTACTTTAGTTTTAATGTTAAGATCTGTTGGTGCTTTAATATTTGGAATTGCTTCTGATTATTTTGGTAGAAAATGGACTTATATAACTATTGTTACTTTATTTGTTATTGTGGAAATAGGTACTGGGTTCGTACAAACTTATAAACAATTCTTGGGTGTAAGAGCAGTATTTGGGATATTGATGGGGGCAATGTATCCAATTGCTATGGTTACTGCATTAGAAGGACAACCAGTTGAGGCAAGATCTGTATTGCTGGGATTGTTTTTACCAGGGTATACTTTTGGTTATATAATGGCAATGGTTTGGTATAGATTATTTGCAACTACTTATAAGGATGGTGAAGGATGGAGATCTTTAATTTGGTTTTCTGGTGGATTATCTGTTATTTTAATCGTTTGGAGATTATGTGTTCCTGAATCACCAGATTTCATTAAAATGAAGAATAAAAAGAAGAAATTTAATGATAATATTGATAATCAAAATAATCAAGGAGGAAATAAGAAAAAATTTTGGCAAAAATTCGATCATTCTATACTTGTCACTTTTAAAACTGAATGGTTAATGTTTACTTATTTAGTATTACTTTATGCTGGTTGGAATTTTACTACTCATGGATCTCAAGATTTATACGTCACAATGTTAACAAAACAATATGGTGTTGGATTAAATAAAAAAACAGTGATTATTGTTACTTCAAATATTGGTGCCATTATAGGTGGTATCATAATGGGACAAAGTTCAGAATTATTAGGTAGAAGATTAACTGTTGTTGTTAGTATGATATGTGCTGGAGCTTTCTTATATCCATCATTTTTCAATTCTGATAAAAATTGGCCAGCTTATATTTTCTTGATCACTTTTGTTTATTCATCATTTAGTGTTGGTCCCGCATATTTATTAGAATTGGTTAATTCAACTCATAGAACATTATTATCAGGAGTGGCGTATCAATTGGGGAATTTGGTAAGTTCTGCAAGTGCTACTATTGAAGCACGTATTGGAGAAAATTTCCCATTAGAAAAACCAGGAATGTATGATTATGGTAAAGTAATGTGTATTTTCTGTGGTGCTGTTTTCGCTTATATGATTTTTATTATTTTTTTGGGTCCTGAAAGATTCCATAAGAATTTAAGAGTTCATGATGATGATAATGATGAAATTTTACAAGATCGAGAAGATGTTTATGGATCTTCAAGTAATAATGACAGCGTTAAAGAAAAAGTTTAACATTGATTGTTAAACATTTATATTTTAGAATAGTTTAAGAAATAAATATTGAATATTTAATAATGAGTTTTGACAACGTGTAGACAAGATTGCAAAAAAAGGGGAACAAATGATTACGTAACCATTACAATCCATTTTGGGAAATTTAACCGTAACTATTAAAAGTAGTCGTGCTATTCGGCAAATTACAATTGACTCATTTTTCATTTCATTTTTTTTGCTGTGATGGATAATCTTAACAACCGCTAAATATTCCCAATTAGGTAACTTCACTCCGATTGCCGGTAGCACGAAGATTGCTGAAAATTTTTTGTCCCCCATATAATATAATATAATATAATATAATATAATATAATATAATATAATAGAATAGAATAGAAATACCCTGGTGTAACTTTTCAAAAAATTTTTACTCCTTTTTCTCTTCTCTCTTCTCTCTTTCTTCTTCTTCTTCTTCTTCTACCCATCATACAATTAAACAATGGTTCAAAAAGTACTTTTATTAGGTTCTGGTTTCGTTGCCAAACCAACCGTCGATATCTTATCCGAACAATCAAACATTGAAGTCACAGTTGCTTGTAGAACATTATCCAAAGCCAAAGAATTAGCTGGTTCAGTAGCTCAAGCCATCTCACTTGATGTCACTGATGAAGCTGCTTTAGATGAACAAGTATCCAAACATGATTTAGTTATTTCTTTGATTCCTTATACTTTCCATGTTAATGTTGTTAAATCAGCTATTAAAAATAAGAAAAATGTCGTTACTACATCATATATTAATCCTCAATTGAAAGCATTGGAAAAACAAATTGAAGATGCTGGAATCACTGTTATGAATGAAATTGGTTTAGATCCAGGTATTGATCATTTATATGCCGTCAAAACAATTGAAGAAGTTCATGCTGAAGGTGGTAAAATTATTTCATTTTTATCTTATTGTGGAGGTTTACCTGCACCTGAAAATTCAGATAATCCATTAGGTTATAAATTTTCATGGAGTTCAAGAGGTGTTTTATTGGCTTTAAGAAATCAAGCTAAATATTGGAAAGATGGTGATGTTGTTGATGTTTCTAGTGAAGATTTAATGGCTAGTGCTAAACCATATTTCATTTATCCAGGTTATGCTTTGGTTTGTTATCCAAATAGAGATTCTACAACTTATAAAGAATTATATAACATTCCAGAAGCTCAAACTGTTATTAGAGGTACTTTAAGATTCCAAGGATTCCCTGAATTCATTAAAGTTTTCGTTGACACTGGATTCTTAAAAGATGATAAAATGGAAGTTTTCTCCAAGGAAGGTACTTCTTGGAAACAAGCCACTGCTGAATTAATCGGTGCTAAATCAACTGAAGAAAAAGATATAATTGCTAAAATCAATGAATTGACTAAATTTAAAACTCCAGAAGATCAAGAAAGAATCTTGGCTGGATTCAAATGGTTAGGTTTATTCTCAGATAAACCAATCACTGCAAGAGGTAATCCATTAGATACTTTATGTGCAACTTTAGAAGAATTGATGCAATATGAAGAAGGTGAACGTGATTTAGTCATTTTACAACATAAATTCGGTATTGAATGGAAAGATGGTACTCAAGAAACTAGAACTTCTACTTTGGTTGATTATGGTGATCCAAAAGGTTATTCATCAATGGCTAAATTGGTTGGTGTCCCATGTGCCGTTGCTACTAAACAAATCTTGAATGGTGAATTGTCTAAAAAGGGTTTATTGGCTCCAATGAGTTCTGATATTAATGATTCAATCATGAAAGAATTGAAAGATGTTTACGGTATTTATTTAGTTGAAAAAACTATCTAGATTTTTTTTAAATAAATATTAGAGAATGTTATGTGATGCTTTTTTTTTTTTATTATTCATAGTCGTCATCTTCTGATTCGTAACCATATGAATATTCTTGTATAATATTATTCAAATCTTCTAACAATTCATTCTTATCCTCTATGATGTCTTGAAATTGAGAACCTCGAACATTAGATATTAATTTCGCATATGGTTTAAGATAATCTTTTAATCCACCATGTACGTTGAACTCGGTATAGAATTTAGTTTTCTTTTTAGATATAAGAATATCGGATGGGAAAGTATCAACATCGATTATATTGGTAATGTAAGGATTAAAATATTCATTCACATCTTCTTCTATTGTCGATGTGTGTTTCTTTGAATAAATATAGTTTTTAACAAAATTTCTAGCATTTGATTCACTGGAAACACCCAAACTTATCTCCTTTTTAGTCTTCTCAACAGTCAAAGAAGAGAAATCCAATTTAGTAATATCAACATCCATAATACCATTGAACCCTTGATTGGTATCGGTATCTTCTTCACCAATCATTTTAATCTCATTGATAATTTTCCGACTTTCATTATCTTTCAAAATATTCCCTTGTAATTCATTCATATTTATTGTATTCTTAATCTGATTATTCAACCCCCATATTGAATTGATAAATAATGCCGGGACACTTGATCTATGCCAATTTGAACTAATATCAAACGATGAACTCAACATACTTGCATTATTAGTATTCTTCAAATTATTCAAATCGATAGGAAACATCAAACTCAGTTGTTTTGTCAATTCAACCAATGATTTAATCCGGGAAATACGTTGGGTTATATTTTCTTTATTCAGAGAGTATATAATACCATAAATCCAAATATTCAATTTATTACTATTATTAAAAAATTCATCAGTTACATTTTCCAACATTGAACTTGTGAATCCAGCCCAAGAATCATTTAAATTTGTAAATGTTTGTAATCCTTGCAAATTATCTGATTTTTCTAAAAAATATCGGAAATCATCCAAGATTTTCTCATCTTCATTATTAGCAATATATTCATCTATTCCTAAATTAAATTTATCAAATTTCAAATTTTCAAAATTATAATGATGTCCTGATTGGTTTTCCTCATCAGTTATGTAATTAGTCACCGTATTTAAAGATCGGGGATTATATATTAATTTATTATAATCTGTCCAAAACTTAGTATTCCCAACATTCAATAATCCCCCATCATCTGTATTTGTCAGTATCCCTTGATCCAAATGTCGTTGATACTCATTTTTTTTTTGCAATACCCTAGTTTGATTCATTATCGGTATGGAGAAATCAGTAGGGATGGTTTCATGATACTCATATTTGTTCAATGCACCTAATCCATTACGTAAATCGTAAAGTAGTGCTCGTGGTGAATATGTGGATGAATTAGATGATTTGAATCGGGTTAGGAAAACCGGTAGATTATGATGTACTGATGTTGTAGAAGTATATGGAATCAATGACTCTTGTGTATTATATAAATGAGTGATCACATTGTTACTATTCTGTCCATATGATAATGATATTACTTCGCCCATTGTTGATGAAAAAAGGAATTCCAATTGTAGTGATAGTAGTGGATTACCATCTAGTAGTAGAATAAAGAACTGAGCTCTTTTTTTTTCTGGAAGGTTCGTGATCTAATGGGATGAGCGGTGCTACCAAGCGTGTGAGTTTTATTATAGTACAATAGGATTCTAAATCAAGGACAAAGTTTGCATGAAGGAATGTATTTATGTAACATGTGAGTTGTTTGAGAGTAGTGTAGTATTGACTACTATAAACTACACAAGGGTGTAACTTGGTTGAATCCAGAGTAAAATATTGACAGACCCCATTGTATAGGTGGGATGAGACCAAAAGTAAGGTTTTCCCAGTCCTAAAAAAAACGCACAACGGTCGCAATGATCTACAGTCTCATTAATTGGCCATTAATTAATAATAATAGTAGTTATTATTATCAGGTGAGTCCAGCAAAAAGTTAAAAAAGCGAATGTTGAGATGAACACAAACACAAACACAGACAGACAGGCAGGCGCGTCTCAACTTAATATTTTAAACCAAACGACACGCCCCTCGCTCTCATAGTAAAGATCTTCCACGCATTAGGACTAACACTAACACTAACACACTAACAAACAGATTTACAATTAAGTTTCCATCTTTATGCAGAAACAAAAAACTGAAACAAGGAGACAGCAAAATTTTTTCTATCTGATTGACAACTATATAACTATACTACCATTACCCACTTCTACCTGAATCATCTTCTTTTATCATATACGTACCTATTTTTGCTATTTACTCATCAATGCCAGAAGCCCAAACCACTGCTACTACAACTACAACTCCCGAGAATGGTGCAAGTGGTCACACCCACCACCAAAATACAAACAATGAAGAACATTCACACAACAGCTCCACTTTATCTGCTCCTTCCCCTTCAATATCATCAATATCATCAATAGATACTAATAATTCAACCGATAAGCTTATAAATAGTTTGGCCAACACTTCTTTGAATGGAGCTGAAGACACTACTAAACCTTCCACCACCACTGAATCAAAATTAATCATTAAACAAATAGATCCAGAATCAGTAACCACTTATGAATCATCAAAATTACCACAGTCATTTCACTCAAAGAAAAATTTTTATAATGATTTATCATCCCCATCCACAGATGCTACACCTACATCTCCACCCCCTGCTCCTGTGCAACTGAATATTTCCAGTTCTCCATTACCCAAAAAACCTATTAAATTTACTGTACGTAAAGTATCTCGTGAAACTATAATATCGCCAACTTCATCACCTAACTTGTCAAAGAGGAATGATTCAGCAACCAAAAGAGTATCTTCATCATCTCAAGAATATTCACCAACTACAGCAACAACACAATTTTCAATAACTGAACGAACCCCCAAACAGCTCACGCTGCAAGAAACTGAAGATTCTGCAAAATTGGAAAAAGCACAGAAGAAATATGAACAATATGAAACAAGAATTGTAAAAATTGATAAAGAAGTTCAATTTTTGGTTCAATTATTACCTCCTTATAATGTTGAAGTTGATTATAATACAAGAATTAAAATAACCAAGGCAATTGAAAAATTGAAAATGAAACAAGATGAAATCGATAAGAAGAAATACGATTTGGGTATTACTATCAGTAGGTTATGGAGAAATTTAGATGATGGAAGAGATATTTGGGTAAGAAAAGTTGATTAAACGAACAGGTTTTCGTCTACGAAGTCTGGGGGGGTTTTGGTGCTTAGATAAGCTGATAAGAACCCTTTTTTTCCTTCTTTTTCATGATTGTATTATGTATAAGTTGTTTTGGATGGTGTTATGTATGTGATGCAATATATTTATTTCTTGAAAAAACGCAACTACGTTACTTGTGGAATGAACAATAGAGATAATAATCACCATTTTTAGTACATTATCTTTTGTAAACTCTGACTTGTTCTTTCTCTCTCATCCATCGCAAGATTATGATGCATGCAATAGATAATTGCTATGATTTTTCAATTTTTTTGATCGGAAAGATCAGCGAATTTACTGCAAAAAAAAAAATGATATTCACCGAAGATAATTATACATGTAGTGCATTATACTTCATGTACTCTACACATATTCTGGTGTTATCAGAAAGGAATTTCTTATGAACTTGTCACCGATTGTTGAGATTAAATAGCTCCAACCGAATCTGTTTAAAGAATAGAATGAATTATTAGTTCTGTGCAGCTAGTTAACAGTGATAACACAGCCCTAAACTTAAAAATAAATGCAAATTCTTATTAGTCGCATCTATTTCGGCTATAGTGGTCTCCTTGTGAAGAGTTGTTCATCTCTAAGGGTCCTTTTATTTTGAAGTGCACAGTTTTGCAACCAATATAATATATTGGTGCGTCTATGTCAATAAACAGCAATGAGGTTTGTACATAGATAAATCCCCACTTCTAGTTTCAAATAGAAGTACTTCTTCTAAGTTAACGTCATATATTAAACTGATTCTCTTTCCTGAATAGCAAAATTAAATAAACTTCATCCCTTTTTTGCGCAAAGCTGGATGCCACGCGGTGGAATTTTGGCTGTGATGTGATACATCACTTTCGGGTCCACAATTTTTAAGACTTGGGTCTAGTATTTAAGGAATACAATGTCCCATAGTATTTAATAATACTACTTTCATATACCATATAAGTACAATTCATTATAGATCAATATTACCAATTACTTGCTAATTTTATTTTATTTTAAGAAAATGAATGTAAGGTATATGGAACCACAAGAATCAATAGACTTTTTGGTACGTTTATACCAAATAATTGCTATCTTAATGCACTTCTTGTACCCAGAGAAGAAAATCAATGATTTGACAAAAGGAATTTTCACACTTCCTGATGAAATATTGGGGAAGGTATTGAATTATGTTAATCAGAAGGATATAATAAATTTCAGTTTGACACATAAATCGTTCCAAGCAATATGCAAGAAGAAGTTGTATGAGAATATTTATGTTGTTGCCCCTTACACTAATTACAATATTCCCAAATACTGGTATCCTAAGATATATCGTAGCGCAGGCACAATTGTTCATCACGATAAATTTATGGATATGATCCAGATTACTTCAAACTTAAACTTGATCGAGAAGATACGTTTTTATGATGATGATCTTGTAACAATTGTATATTTGGACTATATCATTCAGGAAAATCCAGATTGTTTTCTTTCATTTGAACAAATATTCCATGAATCCACTGTAAAGTGGCTCATTGAGAATGGAAGAGCAGAAAAGGACACGGATTCTAATACGACAATTATCAAGGGAGAAGGGAATAGAACACAACACCGGAAGAAAGAATATTCGTATATATACCAGAAAAGTCTGAATGGGTCAACTGACATCAAATATGCGTCACTTACATACCGTCCTGGCATTGAGTTTCTCGAGACATCGAATATATCGGAATTAGTTCTTACAGTACCCAGCAACACCAATTGTACTGCTATGTTTCAAAATATCAACTTAAGAGTTTTAAAGAAGTTTCACATATTCGACGTACCCGGAACGCAAAATGAGCTTCCTAGGGTAGCAGAATCGATGGTTGGCGAGTTTCAATCACTTGAAGATCTTTACATTGAGAGTAGTATAAAAGAGTGGACAACTTTCATTATGAGACTCAGAATAAATTCATTGAAGGCATTTGGAACTGGTAACTACGTACTTGAGATTCCTTCAGCGAATTCAAATACTTCACAAAATTATTTTGGGTATCTCTTGAAACAACACAGAAAGTCATTACATTCCATTTATTTGTCTCGTAGTTGGCACCAACATTGTGAATTAAAGCTTTCAGGTCAAAAAACTGATAAACAAATAATTGCTTATAATTTCGTACCAGACAAGTTCCCAAATCTAACTTATTTTGAATTTAACTCTTGTCCTCATTTCATAAAAAAGTCAAATTTTTCAATGGTGCCTTATTTCATGAATAAGTCAAATTCTTCTGTACAGCTTGTTCCCGTTGAGTTTCATAAAAAGTTGAAAAGTTGATCTATCTATATTTGTCTTATATAGCTTCGAGGTTTTGTTAACTCGTTATATACACATATTACCAAAATCAACACTAGACTCCTAACATGTTGCGCTACCACATTACTTCACGTGATTCTTACTACTAATAGTCGTGCCATAGTCAAACTTTGATTACGTAATACACTAATATTTTTCAACATTCGCGATGAAATCTCCACTTGGTCTCTCAAATTCTTGTATCTCAATAAATATAAGAAAAAATGCAGAATGGAAATGAAGTTATAAAAGTGTTGAATTCCGTGAACAGTACTCTTAAAGAATTGATAGCAAAAGATCCAAAACTTCAAGATTTGACCAAAGTTGTCAACGATATTACAACGATCATTTACCAACAAAAAACAACGAATGACTTAACCACGGGAATTTTTATCCTTCCCGATGAAATATTGGAAACAGTGTTGGATTATGTTAATCAAATGGATATTATAAACTTCAGTTTGACTCATCCATCATTTCGAGAAGTATGCACAAGGAAATTATATGAAAATATTTATGTTGTCTCCGATGGTTATAAATTCAACATTCCTAAATACTGGTATTCGAAGACATATCGTAATATAGGTACAATCGTTCATGTTAAGGAATTTATGGAAATGATTCAGGTTACATCACACTTAGATTTGATCAAGAAAATACGTTTCCATAATGATGGTCTTGTTCCAATTGTATATTTGGATTACATCATTCAGGAAAGTCCAGAATGTTTTGTTTTCTTTGAATTAGTGTCCAATAAGACTACTGCGACATGGCTCTTGGATAACAAAAGAGCAACAATGGAGCCAGATACCAATACTATTCTTCTCAAAAGAGATGGAAATGTAACGGAACATTGGACGGAAGAGTATTCGGATTTATATCAGAGAAAACTGGACGGTTCTTCTGACGTTAAATATTTGAGACTTAAATATCGTTCTGGCGTCGAGTTTCTCAAGACAATGAATATATCAGAACTATTTCTTGAAATAAACGGTGATACCAATTGCACTGAAATGTTTCAGAACATCAACTTACGACTTCTCAAAAAGTTTCACATCTCTGGAAAGAACGAGGAAGTACACGATGTAGCACAATCGGTGGTTGGCGAGTTTCAATCACTTGAAGAGCTTTATATTGGGATGAGAGTACAGCCTTGGACAAAGTTCATTGAGAGCTTAAGAATAAATTCATTGAAGACATTTGGCTCAAGTGACTTTGAAACAGAGAGTCAATCAGATGATTTAGATACTTTACCAAATTACTATGGTCACCTCTTGAGACAACAAAGAAAGTCATTATGCTCACTTTACTTGTCTGATAGTGATCATCCACATTACGCGTTGAAGTGTACATGCGAAGAAAATGTCGAAGAAGCAATTGCTTCTGAGTTTGAGCCAGACCCGTTTCCCAACCTCACCTACTTTGAATTTAATTCTTGCCCTTATTTAGTAGAAAGGTCAGCACAGTCTGTACTGCTTGTTCCCGTTGAGTTTCATAAAAAGTGAACTTATTCTCGATTCATATGTTTCTTATAGGATTTTGATAAATCATTATATGCATTATATTATTAAAAATACTGTTGTAATCTTTGTTTTGTACTATCCAAACGTGATCAAAATTTTCAGTCCACACGGCTGAAACGAAAAAAAAGTAGTGGTGGCTGGGGGTGGACCAGAACAAAGATAACAACTCCGCCCCAAACCCCTTGCCAGTGTGAAGTGTGATAAGCTATTAAGTTAGGTGTTAATGTCGGTTGTAGTTAACAACACTTCACACACAATTAGATCAAGAAAAGAAGGATAATAAGAAGAAGGTTTTGATTTTCTGTTTTAGTTGAAACCAATGATGTAATTGGGAATTCTAATTTTGGTCCATTGTTGTTCAAACCTAAAATGTGTCTTGTTTTTCATCCCATAGTATCGTACTAACTAGGAACGGGCGGGTGGTAGAGATAATACATCAGTGGCAACGACAGCATATGTATGATAACAATTTACTTCCCATCTTCTGATTGATTGAGGATATCAGACAACTTGAACACTTGTCTGTTTGAAACTTTTCACAGTATTACTAAGGCATTCGCAAGTCTGTCCAAGAAAAAAAATTTTAGTCCAGCAACACCACCACCCGGGGCTTTTTATTCCGCTTTGTGAATCTTCACATAGTCCGTTCCCAGCCCCCCTTCTCGCTCCCCCCTCCCCAGGATTGCTGCATGATATCGCGCTTCTACTGCCACTGGTATCACTTCCCACCACGACCTAGGTCCACTGCGACTATCGCTATCGTTTATCTAATTTAATCTGTTGCTAACTGAGTAGAGTGAGTCGTTTTTTTGTCTTTTGCTGTCCATGCATACAATTAGCAATCTGCAATCTCCAACCTTAAACTCCCTCTCCTCCTTTTTCTCGTACGTGTCTGTCGGTATGTGTTAACACCCTGTACTTATTAAGATACGAGTTGGAGATAATTTGATTGGCAAGAAAGTATCTACTGTATAATCTAAGTAATTTTTATATGGTGTTTGTTGCTTTTCTTTTTGGGGGCAGCTTTTTTCCTTCTTTCTTTCTTTCTTTTGTTTGTGTACCATCATTTTTTTTTGTTTTAGTTTTGACTTTAGTTCCCTCCAATTCCAATGGTAATTTTTCTTTTTTAACATTCGTTCAACTAATATTTCACTCCCACTTTATATTACTCCTTCTTTTGTTTTTAATCGTTTGAATAAATTCAAAAGACAATCTTATGCATTCAAGTACTATACCCCTGTTTTACATAGAGGAAGATCTCAAGCATTCATCCTCACCCTCAATAACACCATCTCCTCCACCTGGACCTGCTCCAGCACCAGCAATTAAACCAGGCATCATTCATTCTAGACAACCACAACTACAAAAACAACAATCAAGATCAGATTCTAACACCAACTCATCAAAATCTTCCCCATTGTTACCATCTCCATCCACATTTTCTGCCACTAATAACGATTTTGAAGATATACTAAAGTTCCCTATAGAGTCATCCCATGCATATTCCTATGCACATTTATCTCCCAATTCATTGGCCTTAAGATTAAATGTGTTGAAAAGATCATTAGAAATTTTGAAAGATCGGCCTGATTTGTTCAAAGCACTAACTACTACACTCCCGACAAAGGAGTCAACATCATCACCAGCATCCACTTCTGCGGTGTCAACTCCACTTCTCCGGTCAGTATCAAATCCAACAGTTGACGTAGATGAATCACTACAAATCTCTTCTATACCACAGCTACCACAACCTCCATTGCGTAAAACACTTTATTCACAAACCAATCACAGCTCCGACTATATTCATGACGTATCTGCTTCATCTTCAGTACCAGCTCACGAACACAAGAAATACAAACTACGCTCAAATGCTTCTTCTGCAACATTGGCTGCTTTATTCAGACCAGGAATGAAACGTTCTGATAGTTTACCAATGGATAACAACAATAGCATTCTACAGCAGCGCAAGGTTTCAACTCCGGCACCTACAACTGATGTATCAACTTCTAGAAAAATTTCTGCAACCACAAAGACGACCAGCAAAAAAGACGACTTTAAAGATATCATTGATTTATTAGAAAGTGATTTAGATACATTGATCGATAATTCCGAAGTTGCAACAACATTACACGATCTATCCTTGTCGACACCGGAAGATTCTAATGCTTTGGATTCTAAACATGACATTTTGAAGCACAAATTATTATACGCATTGGCCATGCCATTTATGGAAACTTCAGTTCAGACAACTTCATTATTGGAATATGATGGAACTAAGGATTCATTGTTGAAATCATCTCATATCAGACCATCAACAACAGCCTTGAATTTATTAAATAACAATTACTCGGATCTGTCATCTGGAATGGCTAGTATTAGAAATAATCTTAATAGCAACAATGTTGTCCCAATTACTGGAGGTGGTGGCGGAGGTCGTCCGTTCCATTCCATATTGGCAACTAAACATTCACTCCCACAATCGGTATTCACTATTGAACCAGATTTACCATTTTCAGTGAAGGCAGCAAATGATTTAGCATGTTTGATGTTTGGGGTTCTGAAAAGCACTATCAAAGCATTGACATTAATGGATTTAATTGCCCCACAGTTTCGTGACTTTGTATTGGAAAGAATAACAAGTTATCAAATAATGAATAGTAACAATAGAAATAACAAGAGCAAAGATAAAATTTTATTTGCAGGTGAAATTATTGCTATTGTTAGGCCAGGTGATCAAAATTTTGCCTGGACGTCATTATGGGCCAAACGTAAAGGGAATTTGATTATTTGTATGTTTGATCAAATCCCATGTGATGCATTTGACGTGGTGATACTGAGTGAAAAAGATGTCATTGATTATCAGATAGATACAATGAATCAGATTGCAGGAAATTTAGTTGAAGATTATTATATCAAAAAACTTTACCGATTAAATGAATTAAGTGAAACTTTGAACCAAGATTTGATAGAGTTTCACCATTCAGTGGATGCTGTGGAAAATGAAGATACTGCATTAATTAATCATACCAGATATTATACGTTACAATTGGAAGAAGACAATAATGTACCTTGCGCAATCACGTCAAATCCATTGGAATTGAATGATGACAAACATGAAATAAAATTGAAAATACATACCATGCCTTATATTGCTGGTATTTTTGTCATTGATAGTTCAGAGTATAAGATTTTGTCCTGTAATAATGCCATTGCAAGAAATTTATTTGGTAAATCATTTGATGATTTGAATAATCATTGCATTGATGAGTTGATTCCTAATTTCACAAAGATTTTAAATAAAGGGATTGAATCTAGTTTAGATACTACTCAATTATTACCTGGGTTAGTGCTACCAGAACATTTTTTCAGAAAATATGATTCAGTGATTAAAAAGCAACAAAATCCAAGTATGGAAGAATCAGAAGAGGGTTTATTTTTCAATTCCAGAGGTCTTGAAGGTGTTCACCGAGATGGGAAAACAATTTATGTTGATGTTCAATTAAGAGCATCATCAAATGACACTTTGGTGGTTTGGTTAACCTATTCAAGAACCAATAAGATAAGAAACAACATATCTGATGATTTTGATAAATTAAGTTCTGCTTCAACATCATCTATTTCATTGGCATCAAGTAATAAATCAGGAACTTCATTGTCATCTAATTCGAAAGCAGGCACTCATTCTAGTCATTTGAAAATCACTGATTTGATACGACAAAGAGAAACTGGGAAACATGAAAGAAATATGTCTACTAATGTACCTTCACAAATGAAATTATTTGATAATGAAAAAGAGAATGATTTATTGGAATTTTCCCCTCGTGAAATCACCCGTGCTCTGAGTACAAGACGACCAAACAAGAAAACCGCATTGGGGATTCCATTGGCACGATTGGACAGTTATATTTACAGTGAAGGTCAATCCAGTGATAGTACAAAGAGTAGCATGTTGAAACCGGTAGAATTGACAGAATTGGAACATAGTAACACCAACAATACTTCCACATATAATAGTAAATCCAACGTGTCGGAAACATTGGAACTTCTGGGTAACACAGATTATAATATCACTGCTAAAGCCACTCAAGAAGATATATTGAAATTGGAGAATGAATCGTTGGAACAACTTAAATCACAATCATCACAATGGCCAAAAGAAGTTGGTTCACTTCGAAGAACCAAAAAATTTTCTGAATTTAAAGTTGTTAAAGATATGGGAGAAGGTGCATATGGTAAAGTTGTATTAGCACAACATAAAGATGATCCAATTTATAAAATCATTATTAAATGTATTGATAAAGAAAGAATATTGGTTGATACCTGGGTAAGAGATCGGAAATTGGGAACTATACCTAGTGAGATTCAAATCATGGCATTTTTAAATAGTGAACCACATCCAAATATAATGAGAATAGTTGATTTTTTTGAAGATTCAAAATATTATTATTTAGAAACTCCAATATTTGGGAATCCTCCAGCGATTGATTTATTTGATTTTATTGAAATTAAAAAAGATTTGAATGAAGCAGAAAGTAAATTTATTTTCAAACAAATTGTTTCTTCAATTTATCATTTACATAAAAATGAAATTGTTCATCGAGATATTAAAGATGAAAACATCATTATTGATGAAAAGGGGGTTATTAAATTGATTGATTTTGGATCGGCAGGATATGTTAAACAAGGACCATTTGATGTGTTTGTCGGGACATTGGATTATGCAGCACCTGAAGTTTTAAATGGTGGGAAATATGAAGGGAAACCACAAGATATTTGGGCATTGGGGATTTTATTATATACTATGTTATATAAAGAAAATCCATTTTATAATCTTGATGAAATTATGGAAGGTGATTTAAGAATTCCATATGTGATTAGTGATGCTAGTTTGAATTTGATTAGAAAAATATTAATCCGTGATGTTGAGCGTAGACCTACCATTACTGATATCATGGAAGATCCATGGTTACAAATGTGAACAAATAAAATAAAAGAAAAAAAAAAAACAAGCAAATGAATTTAAATTTTTAATGACTTAAAATAGAGAGACACATATTTCTGTTTTTTTTATATATATGTATGTATTTTATAGATGTTGTATAAGTTTTTGAATGAAGTGAGACCAAGTATTCTGTATCAACTAGTTAGACAAGTGTTGAAGTTAAGCGCGCCCAGTAGATTTTGATCGATGGGGATCAAGACGCGTCGAGACAACCAGCAACCAAAAAAAAAAAAACTTTGGAACCGAACAAACCACTAGTAATCGTCAATTATCAAGAACAACAAGTACTACCTAGATGCAGAATGAACATATTCAACCTATTCCAAAAGAAAATCAATCATATCCATCTACATTACAAATTTTAGACTTGAAACAAAACGCACAAATCCAAATCAGATTTCTCCATCCAATATCCACAATGCAAATAATATCCACCACCGTACCCATTCAAAAACAACAAATTAAATATTTCCATAATGATACGCTAAATTTGAAATGTCCTTATTTGATAGAATCAGATCAGTTTGAAAAGGGGGTGATATTCCCTGTAATCAACCAATTCTACGGCATTTTCCAAACAGATACTGAACTCCCCACGACAACCACCACCACCAACAACAACAACATTGAGTCGTTATGTATCGCGACATGTCATGACTTGGTAGATAAATGTGAGAACCTAACACTTGGCGAAATACCACCACCACCACCATCACGATCAAACTTTGATTTCGATATGTCTCCACCGGTACTTAATGAACATGAAGAAGATTTAAATATTGATCCAATTGAATTTTTATCATCACGATATTATTCAACATTATATTCATTGAATAATCCATTAAGTTATTTTCCTAAAACTGCATTACCAAGGTTTAAAAATTTATATGGGAATCAAAATAATTTGATTGTTGATGCATTGTTTACATTTTGTTTAAGTTTACTGGAGTTTGATAAACGATATAATGTGGGGAAGTTTGGGGTTTTTGGAAAAGGTAATGGTGATGGTGCATGTATTGATAAATGTGAGATTGTTGAACAGAAGAAGTTTAAAACTTTGCATGGGTTTGAGATTGAGGAAAACGAAGGGGAAGAGGAAGAAGTGAAGGGGATAAATGTGGATAAATTACATCAAATAATACTAGATTTGAAAATTCGTGAAGTTCAATTACAAATATTATTAATATTTGAAATTTTAACAGTTTTACAAATTGATGAACTTTCATTTTTAGATAAAATGCAAAAATATCAACGACAACGAGATAAGAAAAGAGATGAAGAAACCAAACTGAATTTAATTCGACGACTGAAGAAGAAAAACAAGAAGAAAATGACTAAAAAGAAACAAGTAGATAAAGAAGAAGTGTTTCTTGATCGAGAATATGAGATTTTTATCACGTTGAATGCATTCATTGATAGATTAAGTTTATGGGATACATTATCAATTAAAACTGAAGGATCAGGAACTTATGGGTTTATGGCATATGTTCTTGTACCGTATTTTAATAAAAAATTACCTCATTTTGTTAAACATGTGATTGATAATACAAAGAGTCTGAATATGAAATTAATTAGTTTGAAAAGAAAGAAATTAGATTTGGATGAAGATGACGAAGTAGTAAAACAAGAAAGTGTAAAATCAGAAGATGGAGATTCTAAAAAGGAACTTTTGAAACCGAAACCGAAATCTAAGTATAGAAAAGTATTACTTGATAAAAACCCTCCTAAATTATCGAAAAATGCAACTATTATAGATTCAGAAGATTTCAAACCATTATCATCATTGAAACGATCACTGTCAAATTTATCAACTAAACAATTATCTAAACGAGAAGTTGATTTAAACATCAAACAATCAACAACAAGTCTATCAGAAATCACCGATCTGATCAATGTTAAACCAATGTCGATATTTGCATCACAACCTACAAGAAGATCAAAATCAATCTCAACCACGAAATTATCACGAACACCAGTGAAACCGAAATTAAAACATTCAATATCACAAATTGAAGCAACTCCAGTAAAATCAAGAATCCCATTCTCACAAGTTCAAGCAACACCAGTTAATTTAATAACGGCGAAGAAAAGCAGTATTGTTTCAGATTATTCCGAAATTATCGAAGCAACACCAAATACATCAATTACATCTCCAACAATCACAAGGACCCAATTCATCAAACCAGTAAAGAAACAATCCTCCATAAATGAAAAATTGTTTTCAATTGCTCAAACTCCAGAACGTAGTAAGAAACAAGTTGAAATATCATCTTCTCCTATGATGTTAATGACTCCTTTGATTGGATCATCTCCTTTGAAAAGTATCGGTAGTGGAAGTTCTCAGAGGAAACCAAAACCAGGGGATCCGATAATTCCTAGATCCCCGTTTCTTTCAATGTTGGAGTCAGATGATTTAATGGTTATTAAACCTAAGAAATTGTTTCATGATGAACAAGAAAATGAAAATGAAAATGAAGAAGAGTATGATTCTGAAGAATTGTTACGGCCTAAAAAGGCAAAGTTTACATACTCTAAGAAACAGTTGAATAGATAATACTTTATTTATATTAATAGTACATTTAATACAGATTTTTTTTTTTTTTGTTTATATGTTTGTTTGTTTTTTGTTAAACTGCAATTTCTCCAAAGAATATCCCATTGGTTATTTGTTTCCCATCTTTTTGAGCTAATACCAACTCAGCCAAAGGTTTACCTATTCTCAGTATCAATTTTTCTTTAATTTCTTCCGATACTTCTTCCTTTTCTTCTTCGTCCACATCCATCCCATCTTCATCTTTGGTCAATTTATTTTCAATTTTCAATTTTCGAAGCGTATCCAAAACAGCATTGATCAAGACATCTTTTTCAAATTGTGTTTTTTCATGATTCCCACTTTCTAAAATAATCAGAGAATACCAAACTTTTAAATTACCCACTAATACCAATTTCAATACTTCATTACCCATATTCTTCAATCCTAATAACGCACCATATTGTGTCCCCACTGGTTTTGTTGAATCCAACAATGCACGCAATAATGTTCTCGTCACCCTTGGACGTAATGTACTATATGATGATCCGTATACTTTAATAATATGTTCTAATAAAATAGCGGCAAATTCACGGATTGCTAATTGTGATTTCAAGATTTCTTGATACTCTTCTTCATTATTTTTCAGTTGAGAATTGTTATGATGTTGTGATGTAGTGGGGCCAATACGTTTAGCTAATAATAAAGTTAAAATACAAGGCATTAATGCATGGACATAAGGATCCAAGAAAATCGTTTTGTTATCAACCAAAGCTGATATGACTTCTACCATGGTTGATAAAATTTCAATGTTTCGTAATTGATTAGTGATTTGTTCCAGAATGAATTGAATGAAATATGGGACTAATTGATGTAACCCAGGGTCAGATTTTAATGATGTTAATGCGGCAATTTTTAAAGGTTCTTTTTCCGGGTCAGTTGAAATTAAAACTTCAACAACTTTATCAAAATATAACTTCAATTCTTTGGATAATACATGTTTAATCAATGGTTTAATCTCCATATCTTTTTCTGTAGCAGGACGTTTCTTACTCGACATAATATCCATCTCATCACTTTCATTCTCATTCTTATTCCCATTTCCAAGACTTAAAATATCATTACCCAAAACTGATGCAATGGCACCCCTCACTACTGGTGATAAATTTTTAATTTCACTAGGTAATGGATTTTGAGGAACCATAGGCTGTACACCTTCAATAGCCAACCAATGAGCAGTATAGTTGACTTGTCTAGGGACTTTAGGTAATTCTTGATTTATCAATTTTTCAAACTCAATTTCATGATCATCAATATAATATAATGTTTGTCCACCAGCACCAACCATAGTTTCTTTATAATGTAAAGGTTGTGCATTATCATATCCATATAATGGCTCAATATTAAGAATCTTCAATGCATAGCTGATGTCAGATGTAGTCAATTGTCTTCGTTTTGAATGTTTCATGAATTTTACAGCAGTCTCAATAATTTCATGAATATGATACTCAACATCCATAGCTAAACTTTTCGCTGTCTCATCACTGATTGTTACACCTAAGGAATCGGCCGCATCTCGCACAGTGTCAAACGGTGACCATAATGAGTGTGAGGCTGGCGGTTTAGCATCCATGGTTTAGTATGTGTGTTTGTATATGTATATGTATTGTCGTTGTGGGTTGTATAACAACAAATTGAACAAACAAACAAACAGACAAAAAAAAAAAATACAAAAAATGAAATATAGGTGAGTCGTGCAATGGAGTACATTATCAAAAACAAAAAAGACAAATGTTATATTACCATATAGGTGAACTATTGAAAAGACTATTTACGCTACTTGACTCACCACCTGTTTGAGGTGATTCTAAAGATGATGAAGTAATGTATTTACTAGCAGTATATCCGGCACCACCACCACTACTATCAGTAGCAGTAGTCATAAAACTACTATTAGCAGTATCTTTACTACTTCTTCTTTTGCTTTTACGATGTTTTCTTTTCTTAACTTTGGGTATCTCAGTAGGGAATTTGACTTCATATTCAAACAGCAAATCTTGAGGGACATTATAGAATCCATGTAATGTTCTAGTCATCGGCACGTTATTTATTTGAACTTTCCCTATTTTATCACGATAATAGAAACCAAATCTAGGATTAGTAAATTGATTCAATTCATTTAAATCATTCACAATGGTCACGGTTTTATCGTCTTCTAACAACGCTTGATATTGTCCATCCAATGTTTGTAATGGTAATATTTGTTGGAACCGGATATGTTTTAATGCATTTTGGGCCTTTGTTCTATACGAAGGTAATTTATCAAATGATAATATTTCGTTTGAATTTTCATGATATACACCGAATGGGGTTGGTTGAATATATGGTTCAATATCGATTGTAGCAAGGGATAATTTCAAGTCATCACCTAATATTTTAATGAGTTGAGAACGAACCATTAAATTGGAATTATCGACAAAATTAGTTATTTGAATCGAAGGTAAATCAGGTAAATATAGTATCCCTTCTTGATCATACATTGGTCTTGCCATTTCTCGTATTATACTTCTGAAATATTCTGGTAATTTGAAAATATGAATGATTGATGGTAAAAAATCTATTGCAGGATCGTATCTACCTGCTCTATTACGTAGGTTTTGTTGATTTATGACAATATAAGCTTCCAAACAAACATGTAAATATGATATTGCTTCTTCTTCAGTCACTTGTAGATAGGTGTTTACTGATTTGCAGATGGTTGATATTGTGGTGGCTAAGATGTCAAATTCTGTATAATCTAACTTAACAAATTTAATAGGATCTAGACAGGTATTTGAAGGAGAAGACATGGTAGTGATAATAGTTGTTATTGTTGTTAAAAATAGGACGAATGAAAAAAAATGGTTGAGAAAAATAAATAGGCGCAATATATGGGAGTCTTTATATATAAATTTTTCACAATTATAATTGAATGGATAAAATATTTTTCAGAAGACCAATAGGCAATGATGGAAGGAAGAAAGGGAAGTAGAACAATAGGAATGTGACAAATTAAATAAAATAGTTTATTTAACTAAATTGAGAAATTAAAAAAATAAAACAGATTGTTTTTTGTATTGTGTAGTGTGGAAAGGGGGACAGCTGTTAGTTGAATTACCTAATATTTTTCCCTATTATACTTAAACGGGCTGCTTGCTTGGAATATTATTCGCGGTACCAGGTGTTGTTGTTATGGTGACTATCTCCAGATACCGTTTGGGGCTAGAAAGAAAAGAAAATGTTATTGAAAATCACTCAAATCTTTGTTATGACAGAAAATCAACAAAAAGTATAGATTGTTGTTGTTGAATTGTGAAGATCTTCGAACTTTAATAAGCGGGTAAAGAAAAAAAAAATTAACCAGTGAAGCAACCGCAAAAATAATAGAATAGGCAAAAAAAAAGGGCAAATAAAAACGAAAGGACTACTTTCTCCAACTAATTTATATGCAAAATTTAAGAAAGACACCCTATAATTATTATGTGAGTTCTATAGAGGATTTATACTGTTTTAGATTATGTAGGTGCAAGTACCTGAAACTATATGCATCTTTGTACCACCAACACACAAAATCACTTTTTGTACTGACAGACAGACGCAACTGAACGAAAAAAAAAAGCACCAACAAGAAAATAAAATATTGCTACCACGGGCAAACTAGTCGGAACAATAACCCACAACCACGACACAAACAGAAGGGATTGTTGATTTTATGACTTGCAGTACTGTATAGAACATTCTTCTGTGTCATTTCACTAACTTTAGTGGATTTAAAACGACACTCATAACTACCCAACCCGTCCGTTGAGAAAGAAAGAGGAAACAAGAAGGAATACGAACAACATCATTTCATTCGTTTCGATACTCTGGTTACATACACGAACAAACCAATGAAACAAGGATAATACGTAACGAGAAAACTATAACTTAAACAACAGGCGACTGCCCACTTTTTCAAAAGGGAAAGAAAAGAAAAGAAAAGAAAAGCAGGGCAGCTATTGTTTATTTCGTAATGGTTATAACAAGAGAAGAGAAGAAAAAAACAAGACTGAGTAGTACGTATTGCAGCAAGCATGTAGCGGAAATACTGACTGAAAGATTCTGGACCCAGGTCCATGTCTTCTTCTACGCAAACAAAACGTGCTTTTAAATGCACCAATGGTTAAACTGACAACAAAGAAAGACAAAAAGGGCAAATTGGGTTTGTATACGCTTCCTATTTTTAGTGGCTTTACATATACATAAAAATGGCACCACGACAAAAATATTTGTTCATGCAACCCCATCGCCTTTGCGTGTGTTTATTATGTAATTTATATAACACCCTTGACAAAACGTATTGCACCCATTTGGACCGAATAATTTTGTCCCTCCTTGAAAACACTATCTGCGAGAGATGCACCACACTGCTCAGTAAAAAATTTTCTTCGTACTACACGTAGTTATTTTGTACTACCTTTCAACTAAAGGGGATAAAAAGATGGAATGATGGTACGTTATATAGGTAGCATGTGTGTGTGTATTCTGTAGATGAGCCAAGAAGTAAAAGCAGAGAAAATAGAACGTCATAGTGATCCGTCTGGCAAAAAGTTTTCTATTTCTCATTGTAAATCAGAAATCAGGGAATCTGTAAATCTGTAAATCTGCAAATCTTTACGCCTGTAAATCTGTCTATATCTTTAACTCCTCATTTGATACGAAGGTTCTAGATCTGAATTCCTGCTCTGTATATTTTAATTTATTTATATTTTAACTCCAGGGGGATAAAAGATCAACAAGGACCAAGAGAACGAGGAGGGGGGACAAGTCAAGACGTGTTTTGGATTTGTATCCCACAAACCTGAACAACTTTCAGGATGCGAAAAACGCCCTGGTTTGTGGCGCGTCTTGCTTGTTCAATTTCATCTGCTTCTTTCATCCATTGCCTCAAATTATCGCGCAAGTGAATACCTCGAACTTGCCCATTTAAGGATATTTCAAAACTAAGGCCCGTTTAACGAGGTGACGTAAATGAAACTGGGGGCAATATAAACATGGTGAATGGAATTCACTTATCATGAGCAGTCAAAAAAAAAGTGAAGGAATAGAGGGTGTTGTTTTCTTCGATGAAATTTATCAATACGTTTACGAGATTTTTTATTGAAATACTTACTGAAACACATATACATATTTTTCCCCTTTGCATGTTGCATGTTGAATCATGAATATCACAAACTAATGAGAATCAATTGTTGATTTTGCACCGCCAATCATGCACGTCATGTCATGTCATGCACCACACCAACATATATTCATAGTGGTGGTGGTGCTTTTCCGCGATACCAGGTCCCTGGCTCCCCGGGGGCTAGTTAAACTTTTACTGAAATTTTTGAAGTTGGAGGGATGATTTTCTTTTTGAAATTTTTTGGTTTCGTAACTTTATTAGAAACAGTATTATTACCTTTAGAATTCCTGGTATATTCATTATAATGATTCTGGTGGTGGTTTACACTATACTTTCTGTGTTGTTGTTGATGATGATGATGATTATGGTGAAATTTAGTCTCAGTAGGGAACCTATCATGCAAACACAATTTGAAATCTCTTATATCGATTTTATTCCCCATTAACGATTGTGAATTGATCGTTACTTTCCCATTATTTCTATACACGCAGAATCCAGATATCAAATCAGTATTTTGGAAAATATCAAATGCGTTTTCAACAGTGATTGGAGGTTGATCTTCCCCCTTATCCAAATTAATCCATCCATCACCCCTTGTTCCTGTTTTCTTATCATTATTGGTATTGACTAACCGAAACTGATTGAATCGAATATGTTTCAATATAGCAATACTTAAAAACCTATATTTAGGAATTGGCACAAATGAAGAAATGAGGTTTTTTTCATCATGATACATTGCAAATTCCAACGTATTAATTTCTTCAATTTCTAAATGTCCCCATTGAATCTGTTTAGATAATCGTAATTTATTGATCAAATCAATATATTTCTTCTGGGTCCATGTGTTCAAGTATCGTTTCCCACATGCGGTGCGTACGTTGGGAATATATATTGATCTTGTTTCATTGGCATTGATAACTGTCATTTTGGCAGTGATCATGGGTCTAGCCATTTCTCGAATCATATCTTTAATAAAAATAGGTATTTTGAATAATGATAAGTTGTTCTCTAATTTTTCAGTGTCGAGATCTACTCGATTACTTGATACTCGTAAGTTTTGTTGATTTACAATCACGTAAATCTCAAAACAAAATCGAAAATATTCAATTATGGAATCCATATCCTTACTAATGCTGCTATTACTATCGGTAATATTTGTGGAATAGTCAGTTATTAATTGACGT
Source organism: Candida gigantensis (assembly GCA_030557085.1). Classification (NCBI taxonomy): domain Eukaryota; kingdom Fungi; phylum Ascomycota; class Pichiomycetes; order Serinales; family Debaryomycetaceae; genus Candida; species Candida gigantensis. The sequence goes on from JAKTVG010000346.1 coordinate 28,364, forward strand.
ACGATATTGTCGAATTCAATGAATGAAACGTCATAATAAATGATTTTATACATTTGGGACATGGTTAAATGAGGAGTAAATAAACGGAGGTGAATTGAAAGGAAACAATGTAAAAAAAAAGAAAGCTGACACGAAATGAATTAAAAGAATTGAAAGTGGGAACCGTTGGATATATATACGTAGACTTTTGTTGTGAATCTCTCTAAAGGGAATGTTTGAGGTTTAAATATATTTTTCTAGTTTTGATCTTGTTTGTTTACGTGTTCTTTGATCCTGAAATTTAAGGACAAATCGTGTTCTCAAAATCACGGTAGCGCGGGGCCCACCCACACACACCACCAACACCTAAATTATGCTACATTCTTTTTTACTGCAAAAAATAAAATACAAAAAGTATCCCACAACAATGTCTTCTTATAAATTATAATGTCCATAAACAAAACTACGTACTTTTTAAACTATTCAAAAATCCTAACGAAAGCTAGTATTACCATTCATCAGATCCAACAATTCATGATTCAATTCCAATAACCGTTGATTCTCGTCTTTCAACTGTTTCAATTTCTTATCTTTTTTAACAATCTCATCCTGTAACATTTGATTCTTATTATTCAACAGTCCATTTTTATACTTTTCCAATACTTCTTTCGATTCAATAATCATATCATTCAATTTCTCCTTCAAATCCTCATCATTTGATTCAACTTGATATAATGCATCCATATATTTACGTATTTTAACTTCTAGATTCTCTTGACTTATTTTGGAAATTAGTTCAATATCGTGATATTGCACTTTATATAACTCCATTAAAATAGCATCACTTCTATCCTTACATTGAAGCATGAACGAACTTATTCTAGGGGCTGAAGTCCCTCTGGAGCCAGAGCTCCCATCGGTTGTTCCCATGGTACTATCTATTGAAACCCTCGCCAACTCAAAGTAGTATGTCGATTTAAATGCAGCTAATAACTCCTCATAGTATTCACAAACATATATCCCGCTTAGTTGAGGAACAGACTCAATCGCATCAATGACATTTTCCGCACCACCACCAGCAGTGCCACCACTACTACTCTTTCCAGTACCAGTACCATTTTTCTTTGATGTTGATGATGATGATGATGATGATGATAATGTCAAGGCTGAGGAATATTGAAGGTTTGTTAATTCAATCGCTACGATTTCCCAAGTATCATCTTTTAATTGTTGTGTAGGTTGTAAATGAGGAAGAAATTTAAGAACTAATTCTAATAATGGTAATTTAATTAATGATTTAATTTTTTTTTGCTCTTTTTCATAAAATGATTGTCCCATTATTAAAATATGATTAAATATCACTAGTACTATCTTTCTATTCTTTGATATTGTTGATTTTTCATTTTCAATGAAAATACAAAGTAGTATATATAATATATTTATATGGAGTTTTTTTAAAAAGTTCATGTCAAAAGCGCAAGTAAGGTGCGACAAATTTTTGGGACGGTGGCAATTAGGCGGAGCAAGATCACGCACACGTGACCAAGAGACACGATTTGTGTTGTACCTCAAGTATTGTCATGATTATTATCCTGGAGGTAATTGCTATAATCTGGAATGATCAGAGAAATTCGTTGACTCAGTTACTCTGTAAAAACAGCGAGCTCTTGATTCTCGGTGGAAAACCAGAATAGTTTATAGGGTTGGTGACTCCCGTCGATACTTCAATGACATTGTTGGAGACAGAATATTGCCATCAAACTTCATCTGACTCGTGACATATCCACTACGAATCATAGGTCACAGTACCACGCCTGGTCCTCGTACTTTTGACGTGTTGATCATTGAAAAAAAAAGGATATAAGTAGGGGCGCAGACCAGATGGATTCCTAACCCAAAGAGAAGTCAACAATTGAAAACGTATACATGCATTAAGCTTTTCTAAAACAAAACAAAATCATAATTAAATAGTTTTTTTAAAAATTTCTATAACCCTTTATCATTCTTACTTTGTTTAGCTTTATTTCGTAATCTATCACCTTGTCCATTTTTTTGATCTTGAATTTTTTGAAATCTTTCTTCTGCAGCTTTAGCCAGTGCTTCTCTAGCATTCAATGATGATGATCCATTAATGGTTTCATCTCCTTCTTTACTTCCTAATGCTCTGGCCTCTTTTGTAAGTTTTGAACTAGAATTGAGTTTCGATTTCTTTATTGTTGTTGTTTTTGGTGTGGTTTTTGGTGTGGTTTTTGTTGTGGTTGTTGCCGTGGGGTTGGTAGACACAGAAGATGTACCCAATCTGTCCCTTGTTGATTGAATTGATGATTTCTTCTTCTGTTTGGATGCGTGATGACCCATATTGTCGAATCTTTAATTGATTTAGCAAAAAAGATGGAAGTTCTATTCGAATCACCGTTTCGGTGTTTGTTATACTTCTAATTACGCGAGAGAGAGATATGCAGATAAAAAAAAGAATTTTCTAGTTGAAAGTCGTTCGTTAAAATTTACATTAATTATTCAACTAAAAAAAAAACTAAATAAATATTCTATATACATTGAAATGAAAAATATTTCTCTCATTCTTTATCCCCCCTTAATATTAATCATCCTTCTCTAATCAAGTAATCTTGGATTGGCATCAGTAACTTCAGTAGTCACTTCTCTATAGTTGATATTTGGTTTCAAGTAAACAAATTCAGGCACGGTAACTTCAATTTCACCTTCAAACTTAGGATCCTCTTCTGTTGTAAGTCTACTAATTTGTCTGTAAACACTAGCATCTCCGACCCAATGTCTCAAAAATCTAACTGCAGCATAGTTATGTTGCATATAGTCCTTGTATTGTTTTACAATGGACAAATATAATGGTCTTCTGTCTTCACCAAATTTGTCCAGGATAATAGTTGCTGCTCTTAATGCTGCCCAATCTGCATTTGCAATATAATTATATGCTGCCTCATCTAATTTGGACAATAATTGATTCCAAAGTTCTAAAATTTCTTCATTTGAAAAATAAATAACTCCAGCTTGTTTCAAAATAATACGATGTGAAATAATACTCTTTTCAATATTATTTTCTTCATAAGACTTGACGATTCTTTGGAATAATAACTTGTTATTCCATACCATATTAGAAACCAATGTATTCAAAAACACTTCATCCAAGTTTGGAGCTTCTTTAAAAATCATATTTAATAAGCTGACTGCTTCTTCTGTTGGTTCAGGAAATTTCTCGAAAAATATCTTGAATAACCCATTGTTTACAGTAGACAGTTTGGATGATAATTGAGCTTCTTCACGATACTGTTGAGAAATACGATGCCAGTAGTCAATTACTTGTTCCATGGAATCCCCTCCAGCAATACAATTCTCCAAAAATGAAACCATATATGGTGCTTTCAAAATAACTTTATAAGGCAATCCGCTTGGATCAATGGCTTTTTCGAAAAATCTCTTAGCAATGGCAGTCTCTTTACATTCTCCAATGAATGATAAATGCAATTGACCCAAACCAGCCCTCACACTATTGTCTCCCGGGTTCTTATCATAAAGATTCATCAATGATTCTAGTGCGTCCAACCCAGTAGCATGATCACCTTGAGCAATGGCAACTTGTCCCATTCTATCACTTAAGAATGGATGTACTGTTTTAGTTTCATCGTTCAAACTCATTTCATAAATCTGCTTGATTTCTTCATAAGTGAATCTTTTGGTCTCATACCCAACTTGAATGACAACGGACAAAACCTCATGATTTAAATATAATTTGCCAATGTCTGAGTTGATACCACTTTCCCAAAGATTTAAAATCTCGTCGTTTAATTTAAATTGTAACAAGGTACCAAACACCCTAAATAACGATCTTGACGAGATAGCATGATTCAACCCACCAGTAGCTATTAATTCGGACAAATTCAATACCGCAGTTTGATATGTCGCATCTTCCTCAAAAGCATGTGCTTGGTCTCTATCCCTATTTCTCGAGTTACCTAATCTTGATCTTCTCAGATTTATAGTACTACTATAAAGATTTGCAACGTATTTGAAAAGATCAGATTCAGTAAGGTCATTTCTAAATTCTTCTGATTGTAACGCCTTCAGCATCCTATCAATGCTTTCAATATTGTCAGCTATATCGAGTGACCCATTCTTACCCACTCGGGCCATGTAAGGTTTATTGTTTTTTCGTGCTCCATTTTGAAATTGGTTACGGAAAGGTTTTTGAGTAGGAACAGTACTTGTTCTTGTATTTGAACCAATAGTTGGTGCCTGGGTAGCTATTGATGAGTTATTTCTAATTTGAAATCCGAATAAATTATTAGTCTCAGCTGTGGTGGTGCTAGATGTGGTGGTGGTAGCTGTGAATTTAGTTGCTTGTTTGACTTTCAGTATTACACTTGGTCTAAACCCTTGTTGGGCTGCGTTTGTTGCAATTAATCTAAACATAATGATCTAAATGAATAGTTTTATAGAATATTGTTGATTGAGTAATGGCCAAATGATAAATTGGAAAAAGGGAAAAAAAAAGGAACTCAATGAAAACTTGAACTTTCAATCTTTCCGAATTATATTTATATGAATTCAATAATTACAATCTGTAGCAAAAAGCTTTGATAATGTGGTTGTAGCTTTTCTTTTTGATGGGATAAGTTTAAAAAGGAAAAAAATTTTTTTGGCAGTGCCTTTACTTTACTTTCCCGTGGCGATTATTATTACCAATGCGCACGCATCAGCACATAGTGAAATTCGAATTCCGTTCATTTCCCATTGCTTGGTCGCTCGCTTGCCCCGTTAGCTGATATTTTTTTTTCTTTCTAGTTTCTTTTTTCCGTCCGTCTCGCACTAGCGCGCATTTGATGATCCCAGCTGGCACGGGAAAAGAAAAGAGTAACACCACGGACCTGGGACATTTGGGCCGAGCTGGTTCCTGCCAAGCGCGATGTAAGGCACTGCAGAACAAACCCAAATCATCTCACCACCTTTGTTTTTATTTTCTTTTCCCACTGGCCATGGTTGATGAGTCCCATTCTAGTAATAAACGTTGATAAAATAATACCCAGTGGATATCAAAATCCTCTAATAATATCAACATAGTTGACAGTATTAGTAATTCTTCTCTCACTAGACCTGTTATTTTACGGGGTCTGAATAATTGATTGATTTGAAATCTCGTTCCATTGTACAGTTTGGATCTCCCTACTTTTTTTTTTGCAACTCAACATATCATGTTAAAACACGTCGGGTTGGGATAAAATACTCCGAGCACGGTCAAACCACTTCTGCTTCTGATAAATGTTATACTGCAAGCATTATTTCACACAGTTTCACACGTGCTTGTAAAATTGTTGATTTGCAGCCGTATTCCCTCTAGACTCGTTTTTTGCAAATGCAAATCCAATACTCGTCATGAGTTAAATCGTATCATATCATACTCATATATGTGGGGTTCTGATGCCTACATTTATTACATAGGCAAAGACATTGGTGCTGCAATTTATCTCGCAAAAATGATTTGCCTGTTTCGGCAACACTGTGCGCTTATCAGTAGATTTTAAATTGGACCCATAATTTGTAAATTGCTTGCCAGTGAAGAGGGAGAGTCAGTCATATTCAAATCAACTCAGTTAGAGTAAATAGATATCTTCAATTAAACAAGCCTCCCCTTTATCCCTATCTTAACATAACCCATACATACTTAAAACAAAGAACTATAAAAGTTTATACAAACCGTGCCTTCTGGGATACAAAATCACAAACACCGAGAAAAAAAAATTAATTTGTTGCTATTGCTAGATATCAACAACGATTTCATTGCTATTTTCATTTTTTTTTTTCATTACTTGTATCTATTCCATTACAACTAGGTTGTAAACCTTTGCATTTATTTCCCATTCATTCTATCACATGTCATCCGTAGGAGCGACTGGGACTCCTTCCCAAAGACGATATTCCAATACTGGATTCACGGAGAATTCACAATTGTTAACTCGAAAATCGAAACGCAAGTCATATTCCAGCGCTCATGAAAACAATGCCCACGATGGAACTGAAAAGAGGGATAATGAGAAGAATCACGATAAAGTGGAAAGAAACTTGGGAACATTTGAAGGGGTGTTTCTTCCCACTTCATTAAACGTCTTGTCGATTTTGATGTTTTTGAGATTTGGATTCATTATTGGACAAATGGGTGTACTAGGCACAATATTTTTGTTGGTGCTATCCTATACCATTGACGTCTTGACAACTTTATCTATTAGTGCCATTTCAACAAATGGAACTGTGAAGGGAGGTGGTGCATATTATATGATTTCAAGATCATTGGGACCAGAATTTGGAGGCGCGATAGGGATCATTTTTGTCATTGGTCAAATTTTAAACTCGTCATTGAATGTGGTTGGGTTTATTGAACCTTTATTGGTTAATTTTGGAGTGGGAGGTGATATGGCTAACATTTTACCCGTGGGTTACCTTTGGCTGGTCTTATATTCTACAATTTTATTGGCCATTTGTACAGCTGTTGCCATGGTGGGATCACTGCTTGTTTCCAAGACTGCTTTATTACTTTTCATTATATTGACAATCAGTACATTATCTATTCCATTTTCTACCCTTTTTGTGAAACCATTTTATCCATTAGCCCCACCATATCAAAATGTTTGGTATTCCGGGTTGTCTTGGGAGACATTTATTGCAAACATGTACCCTCATTTCACTAGTGGAGCAGCTGGATCAGTCTTACCACGAGGTGAAAAGGAAACTTTTACTGATTTATTCGGAATTTTCTTCCCAGCAACTGCTGGTATCTTGGCTGGTGCTTCTATGCTGGGAGAATTAAAAACTCCATCCAAATCCATTCCTCAAGGAACATTAAAGGGGTTATTTATCTCATTCATTTTGTACATATTGGTCATTGTATCGATGGGTGCAGCTATCCCGCGTGAATTATTACATGTTGATATCAAAGTTATTCAAACAGTCAATCTCTCTGGGATCATCATCATATTGGGAGAATTTTCCACTTCTTTATTTTCTGTAATCATGGGTATTGTTGGAGCCGCGACTATGATCAATGCTATTGCTGATGATAAAATTATTCCTGGGTTATCTATATTCACCACTGCAAAGAAATCAATTAAAGAGAAAAAGAAAGCTCAAATTTACAGTATCATAGCAACGTGGTTTATTGCTCAAATATTTTTGTTTGCCGATATTAATCAGATTGCCATATTCATCACCATGGCTTTCTTGATGACATTTATTGTCACCAACATTGCTTGTTTCTTATTGAAAGTTGGATCCGCTCCAAATTTTAGACCATCATTCAAATATTTCAGTAGTAAAACCGCACTTGCTGGAGCCATTGTTTGTCTTGTGGCTATGTTTATTGTTGATGGTCTTTCTGCTACAATGGTGATATTTTGTTTGACATTCTTAATTTTATTGATCCATTACCTGTCGCCACCTTCTAAATTTGGGGATATTTCTCAATTATTAATATACCATCAAGTGAGAAAATATTTGTTGCGATTGAAATTGGAAATGAGTGTTAAATATTGGCGTCCTCAAATTTTGTTATTATGTGATGATCCCAGAAGTTGCTGGAATTTGATTGGGTTTTGTAATCATTTGAAAAAAGGTGGATTGTATATCTTGGGTCATGTCGTGTTAATGAATGATGATACAAATCCTTCTTGTAACTCTGATAAAAATACTCGTACATTTTCAACGTTATCATACCAAGAAGTAAGAAAGCAAAAACAAGCATGGGTCAAATTAAGGGATATGTCTAAGATTAAAGCCTTTGTGCAAATTGCATTGGGTCCTACTTTACCCTGGGGTGTTCGTAATGTTTATCTTGGGTCTGGGTTAGGTGGTATGAAGCCAAATATTACTGTTTTAGGGTTCTATGATTTTAAAAAACATGGTATGCCATTGCCAGTTTTACCAAGTTATGCCAATAACCATGAATTCTTGGGTCTGTTACCTACTGACACTTTAAGAAAGGAGCGTAAAATATCAATTAGTCAATGGGTTCAAATTGTGGAAGATTTAATTGTTTTACAAGCGACCGTTGCTATTGCAGCAAATTTTACAGAATTTACATTACCACGAGCAGAAGAAGGAAAAGGACTTTTTAAATTTAAGAAACCATTCAAAGGAGAAGAACTTGCTGAGAAATATATTGACTTGTACCCGATTCAAATGTCTTCTGTGGGACAACTTGAAAACGGACAATCTGTGATGTCGACAAATTTTGATACTTATACTTTGATTTTACAATTGGGATCAATTTTGTCTACTGTTGACGAATGGAAGTTAAACAACTGTAAACTTAGAGTTATTGTGTTTGTGGAATATTCGTCCGAAGTTGATGATGAAAAGGAAAGATTGGCTGGGTTACTTTCAAGTTTAAGAATTAATGCCGAAGTTAAAGTCATTTGTTTAGAAGAAGCAAATTTGAGTAGTTACAACTATATGGTTAAAGGATACACGAAATCTCAACTGAATAAGACTGAATATGATACAGTTGATAGAATTTTGGCTGGTGATCAGTGGTGGAAAAATTTAAGCAAAGCTAGGGAAACATTACGAGAAATTGAAAAAAGAAAGACATTAGGTAAACAGAAACTGAGAATTATACCAAGTAGAACCAGTTCTAAGAACTCACTTATACCACCACCGGAAACTTTCCAACCATTAAATTTGAATGCAACAAGTCCAAAAAATGTTCAAGTTCAAGGCTTGAAGAATAATAGACGATACACACTTTCAAATTTACACGAACAAGGAATGTCAATGTCGTTCAATATAAGAACTGCCACACAAAATGCTGGCAATGATTTACTTTATACCGAATCGATTGTTGACAGTAGTGATAGTGAAAGTGAAGATAGTCATTCGATGGCACCATCGAGTAGTGGAACCGATGTACCTCCTTCCAGAGCTGATAGTGAGATGAATCTTGTATCTTCTCAAGCCAGTATGGATAGACAACCAAGACAAGACACACTCAAGCCAGGTAGTGCCTTTAATGAACGACTTCAGAGATCAGGGGTGCAAACACCAGATCAGATATCAATTAGGTCATCTGTTTCCAATCTTAGACCCAACTTTCTGTCAGTTAAGATTCCAACTGCAAAAATTAATGATGATGCCGAGGATGGTGATGAAGAAGATGGCGAGGAAGAAGAGGAAGAAGATAGTCCTCTTTTCGTTGAAAAGCCAGCAAAATCAAAAGATAGATCCAAGCAATCAATCCAGTTTGTTGATGAAGATCCCAAGTCAAGCAAATCAAGCAATCCAAAGCATCTTGAAAAAGGTTTGGTTGCAAGAACAAAGAATTTAATTGCTAATGATGATGGTATTATTAGTCATATTAACAGTCCACAATTTTTGGCTGCTGATGAAGATGATGATGTTGCTGAAGTACCACCGATGGCATTAAAAGATGATATTCCAGCATCACCACAAGCTACTAGCAGATCGGACTTTTACAAATCGACACCACCTAAAAACCAAGATACTGATGTACGCAATACCATTACCAAAAGACAATTACAAGAAGAATTGAATAGTTTAAGTTTCAATGATATTCCAGCAAAGGGACAACATTTAGTATTGAATGAATTAATGAAGAAGAATTCACCATTGGATAAGACTCAAGTTATCTTTAGTACTTTACCTGCTCCTTCCATGGGTACGCATTTAGATGAAACTAGTGCTTTTGATTATACTAATGATTTGGCAATTTGGTTAGATGGTTTACCACCGGTGTTATTGTTGAATTCTCAAACCGTCACCGTTACCACTGCATTGTAATTGTTTATTATTACAGTTTATTATTTTGTTTATTTTATTTTATTATTTATAACTAGTGTTTATAGTTTATTGCATTCAATTTGATAGAGATATTTGAAAAAGTTTAGTACATTGTAGGAATTGCAAAACTGGCGAGAGAGAAAACAGAAAAATCTGGTTCACAAAAAAAAATGGCAGCACCAATAGTCATCTCATTCCGAATCACAGAATCCTTCCCTAGTACATCAGTGTGTAAATAGATACAGACTACCATGAGTATTGATAATGATGCACCAACTGCTTTGAAAAATAGCAGTGCAGAAGGAAACAATAATACTAACCAAACAAGTGAATTATCGAAACAAGAAAAATTACGAAAACGTAGAGAACAATTAGAATTATGGAGACAAAAGAAACAACAGGAAAAAGATAATGATTCATCCGTCAAAGTCACTAGTTCAGAATCTAGTAAAGAACAAGATGAGTTGAAGTTGGCACGTCAGAAACGAATTGAAGAATGGAAGAAGTCAAGATTGACAAAACAGAATGAACCTAAACCAAAAGCCACAAGTATCACTATAAAGAAAAAAGCACCCAAAGAGGTATCAAAACCAACTTTGAAGAGATCGATAGATTTTGCAAATGATGATGATGATTTGAATGATTCTCGGAAACCAGTATTTAAAAAACCAAACTTAAACCAAGAAGAAGAAGAGTTGAATATTAAGGATGCTAACGAGGAATCGGAAGACGATCTTGACTTATTCATGACATTAATTAATGATTCTGAATCTAAGACAGAAGCCACAGTATTGGACAAATATAAGCTAGAGCAATTGTCAGATAATGGGGAAGATGACGAAGACGGAGATGATGAAGATGATGATGATGAAGATGAAGATACTAGATTACAAAATTTGATCTCCTCCAAATTAACCAAGCTTCAGAACAAAGGCAAAGAATTACAAGTTATTGATCATTCCAACGAAGAGTATGAACTGGTACGTAAGAATTTTTACCAAGAACCATATGAATTGCTGTTATTACTGGATGAAGAAGTAGAGATAATGAGACAAGATTTGGATAATATAAAAGTCCGTGGACAAAATATACCAAAACCAGTATTGAAGTGGAGTCATTTGTCGTTACCAACCAATTTATTATCCGTAATACAAGATAAATTGAAATTCAACAAGCCATCATCGATACAGAGCCAAGCACTACCCACGATTTTATCTGGCCGTGACATAATTGGAATTGCAAAGACTGGGTCTGGAAAAACGCTATCTTATGTTCTCCCCATGCTTAGACATATTCAAGATCAACAACCCTTAATAGAAAATGAGGGACCAATGGCTTTGATATTAAGTCCGACTCGTGAATTGGCATTACAAATTGAAAAAGAAATTCTCAACTTTACGAAAAATACAAATCTACGAGTGTGCTGTTGCTACGGAGGCAGTCCAATTGAGAATCAGATAAATGAATTGAAAAAGGGAGTTGAGATAGTTGTAGGTACTCCTGGCAGAGTTATTGATTTATTAGCTGCCAATTCCGGACGAGTCACCAATTTAAAACGAACTACATTTGTTGTTTTGGATGAGGCTGATAGAATGTTTGATTTAGGATTTGAACCACAGGTAAACAAAATATTCACTCAAATTAGACCAGATAGACAAACGGTATTGTTTTCAGCTACATTCCCTAGAAAGATGGAAAATTTAGCAACAAAGATTCTTTCCGATCCCGTTGTGGTTATTGTTGGTGGTATCAGTGTTGTGGCTTCCGAAATCAAGCAAGATGTTATTCTATTTGATACATCAATTGATGAGGTAGAAAAATATAAAGAACAACGTATACAACGTTTGCATGGGATATTATCTGATTATCAAATTGTGAATCCTGATTCCAAGATTCTAGTATTTGTTGAAAAACAAAATGATGCGGATGAATTGGTCACTAATCTTTTAAGTTCTGGGTTTGCCGCAATAGCAATACACGGTGGAAAGGACCAAATAGATAGAAAATATGCTATTAAAGAGTTTACAAACATGCAGAGTGGTATAAATATATTAATTGCTACATCAATTGCTGCAAGAGGGTTGGATGTTAAGAGTTTGGGATTAGTCATTAATTTTGATCCACCAAACCATATGGAAGATTACGTGCACAGAGTTGGTCGAACAGGTAGAGCAGGAGCTAAAGGATCAGCTATTACATTTGTTAGTTCTAGTCAAGAAAAAGAGATCACCAATCTCGTGAAAGCATTGAAGTTGAGCCATTCTGAATTTGATCCAAAATTGGAAGAAATATCAGGAAAATTTTTCAGTAAAGTGAAATCAGGCAAAGAGAAGTTCAGTTCAGGATTTGGAGGGAAAGGTTTAGATAATTTGCAAGAGGTTAGAGATAGTAAATTGAAATTAGAAAAACAAAGGTTTGGAGAACAACCACAACTGCAGCAACCACAACAAAACGATAATGAACCGAATACTTCTAGCAACGACTCGGCTGGTGGTGTATCATTACCAGAGTTTGACATTATAGAAGGGAATACTCCTGAAACATCTGGCCCTGACAAGTGTAAATTCTATTGTCGTATCATGATTAATGATTTGCCGCAAAAAGTGAGGTGGAATATCGTGCAACGAGAGAATTTATCTAAAATTATATCTGACTCAAGAACATCAATAACAACCAGGGGTCAATATTATCCACCTGGTAGCAAACCACCTACAAAGGATCAAGACCAAGGTGGCAGTTTATCCAAGTTGTATTTGTTGGTTGAGGGGTTAACTTTGAATTCCGTTACCGAGGCTAATCATTTGATAAAACAAAAAATGTTGGAAGCATTAGAAGTATTAAACCATAGAGAAAATACGCAACCAACAGGTAGATATGTAGTATGAGTAAATATATAGTCATTAATGGATGTACAATGTTTCCTTGGTTAGTAGAGAACGTTTTCGATGGTTATAAAAAGTGTAAATGGTTTGTTAGCGAGGTTAATAAAACGCTTGTGAAATGTACCGAGCTTAGGCGGAAGAAAAAACCGTGCGCGAAGGAACGAAACAAAACAAAATTATCCGAACCCCACATTGTAATACTACTGCAACCATTATATAAATTCGCCTTAAATTTCTGTAACCATCGCTTGTGCCGAAATATTCTTTTTTTTATTTAACTTTCATCAATATTTAACCAACTATATATCAACAATGCCATTTGACGCCAATACCTATAAGAAATACGAATTTTTCAGTGTCACTGAAATAGAGTCTGGTTTCATTCATGTTCAATACACAAATCCAAAGACTTTAAATGCATTTGCAGAACAAAACTGGAGAGATTATGGAGAAATTTTCAAAAGATTAGATCAAGAAGAAGATGTTCAATTGATTTTAGTCTCTTCTGGTGTCCCAAGATCTTTTTCTTCTGGATTAAACTTGAAAGCAGCTTCTGAATTGATGCAAATGCATGGTACTAAGGAAGAATCAATCAAACATTTGCATAAACATATTGTTGATTTCCAAGATGAAATTGGTGCTCCTTCAAGAATCTCCACTCCAACAATTGGTATTTTAAACGGTCTTAATCTTGGTTTGGCCATTGACATGTCATCTGCTTTCAGTATTAGAATTGCTGTTAAAGATGCCGTATTCTCAATTGCAGAAGTTAACATTGGTATCGCTGCCGATATTGGTTCATTACAAAGATTACCTGCACTTGTAAACAATAAATCATTGTTGATGCAACATGCTTTGTTGGGTGATAAATGGGGTGCTGATGAAGCTGTCAAATTGGGATATGTTAGTACTGTTGTTGATTCTATTGAAGATGGTATCGAATTAGCTAAACAATGGGGTGAAAAAATTTGTGATACTCCAGGTTGGGCTATTAAAGGTACTAAGAAACACATTCAAGATATCTTGTTGGGTGGTACTGTTGAACAAGGTTTAAAAGATGTTGCTCAATTTAATGCTGAAAATATTACTGAAACTAAACTGAAATTGTAAACCCAGTTTGTTAATTTAGTTCCTTCTAACATGTTGTTTATTTATGTAATTTAGCTTTGAATACAAGTAGAATCGTGATTATGTACCGAAGTATCAAAATGTGTAAAATGTGTTAGTTATCTCTATCGCTTCCGGGTAACTTTTCCAATACTGCGAAATAATTGGTTTAGCGGAACCGAAAAATTTTCAGTTACTGCGACTTCGTTAACCCAAAAAAAAAAGATTAATAGGAATCAAATATCTGGAAAATTTTAGCATTCACACGAGCAATAATTGTCCTTATTGATATCACTACCATGCTGGGACTATTCAGAGCTAACAAGCATGCTGCAAACATATCCAAAACTATAAGGTCGTATTCTTCAATAGCAGTGCCGACGAATGGAGACGCAACTTATCAATCACAGACAACTGCATCTGTGTCAACTAGACACACTGCAATGGAAGTTTCAAATATTCAAGATATTCTTAAAAACTTACCATCCGCGAGATTGACTGAGTCATATAGAATAAGTTCAATTCAGATTTCCAATGTCGATACCAAAAAATCTCGAGAAGACCGAATTCGTCAAGAGTTGGTGAAATTGAGAGATGATCGAGACTATTATAATTTACTTAAACTTTTTGAAATTTGGTCTAATAAAGATATAAATGGTATGATGCAAGTATTGGGACATGAAACTATATCTAAATATATAAGTGACTTGGTCAAATATGCTCATCGGTCGAAGGCTATGTATTACAATTGTAATTCAATATTGAAAAAGATGAAAATTCAATCATACTCGACACTAAAGAGGTCTGAACGTAAGGTAAGATCGAGTGAAATTATTCATTTGATTAGAAGGATTTACAGTAATATATTATACAACCCAAAAGGTGGAGAACACATTTATGACCGTGAGAAAAGACAAGATTTGTACACAGGTGAGAACTTGACTGGATATAAATTGAATACCACTGATTTTGAAAATCTTATTCGTTTAGAACATTCTAATAACAAATTAGATGTTGCTTCGAGGATGTTTAAATTATTTCGAAAATATCACGGTGGTGATCAAATGTTCAAGCTGAGCATGACACTCGAGTTGTGGAAGTTGGCATTTCAAGTTGAAAGCAATGGGGATAATAAGACTTGGTTGATTAAACCTACTGAATTATCGGACTTTTCCTATAACATGTTGCATAAAAAGGGTTATTTTACTCAATATGTTAATTTCACAACCAAAGACATTCAAGATAAATCAGTTTGGTCAGATCTAGATTTAGAAACTCATGGGTGTATTATACAGCATTTCGGATACAATGGACAGACTGAACTTTTGAAAAAATACGTGGAAGTTATTTGGGGAATAAACGAAACAGGGAAATTAACTGGTGTGAAACTTATAGAAGGGGACAGATTGTACCCAGACCTAAAATTTTTAAAAGTATTGTTGGTATCCTTAGCATATAATGGAGAATTTTTCAATGGTCTTAAATATATTAATAATTTCCAAAAAATTTATGACAACATGGGTAATGGTGATGATCATGCTAAGGCTTTTTGGAATGTCGTTTTCCATTGGGCAGATTTATCTACTTTATACACTGAACATAATGCGTTAAAATTCTTTCTTAAACAAACCAATTATCCTGCTGTATCAAATAAAAATCTAAGGTTAGAAGAAGTTCAGCAAGATGCGAATTTTGATTATGAAGGATATTTAGAATTTTTAAAGAAATTGAAGAATGAAAGATGTGACATTTTTAATCAACTTTGGAAACTTGTGACCGAAGAAGAAAGGATTGGGTTCTCCGGTAGCATTTATAAAGTATACTTGAGATTTTTGAAGGAGGAGAATGTCGCCGAAGAAGTTGAAACTAAATATTATGAATATTTATCAGTGTTGTTGAAGCAGAATCATATATATCATGTGGATAATGAATCATTTACAAAACGCGAAGGATTGGGATTTACTCCGTCGTACGACGTTGGAGGTTCAATACGGGTACTTTACGAACAAGGACTTCAAGCTTTAATTGACCATAAGGGAGATAGTTTATACATTGGTCAAATTGAACCTATAATCAATGAATGGAGCATGGATGAAGAAATGAAAAAGACAATGAATGAATGGGTTGCTAAGGACAGGTTGCATATCTACAAGAAAAAACTAGAAATGAAACGTTTATTGTTTATGAATGAATTAAGAGCCGATGATAATGAGGATGAGTCTTTATTAAACTTGATATAAGGGTTGTATAGATGTAGGTAGATAGATAGAGCTTTGGCCAGGCCAGACCAGACCAGTCGTGTACAAATACCAAAATATTTACAGTATGAGAAATAGACCACGTAACAAACCAAACTGAAATTTTTTCTTTTTTTTCCTTGGTGGTGTTTTTCGTCCAACATAATTTTCATTTATCTGTTGTTTCTTTCTAGATCATTACTCATATTACACCCACAAATATTATTACCCTAACAAGTCATGGCTGCTGAAGGATTAGAAAAATTGACTGAAGTTCCAGTTGAATTCTTTAAAGATGGAAGTGCATTTGTCAAGAAATGTCAAAAACCAGATGAAAAAGAATATTTCAAAATTATTAGAGCAGTTGGCATTGGTTTCATCATGATGGGTGTTGTTGGTTACGCCGTGAAATTGGTCCACATCCCAATCAGATATTTGATTGTTTAAGTTTGATAGATAAGAGGTTAGACAGAAAGAGAGATAGGAGAGAGAGTGGGGTTGATGATTTTGGAAAATCATTCATCCATCATAACGAAATACGTGTATTTTTATTGATTCAGTTCATGTTTCGGGGATAAACCAATTATATTACTCTTTTTTTGCTTATAACTACTTGAGAAGAATTGAAAATTGTATATTTAAATCCAAATACATATAATTATTACTTTATGGGAATCTTTGTCCTTTCATTAGACAGAATCTGTGAGTTTATGAATCACTTGGAGTACTTCTTTTAAGGTTTCATTTTTAACGACTGCTCTTTATTTGTTGATATGAAAATTTCTCTCAATCAATCACTCCGAATACTCAACCTTGTAAGATCTGAAGTTGATCAACAACACTCGTACTATAGTAAGACCGCGCGCTATATGCAGGCTCGTGTTTATGTGTAATGCCTCTCATCTACCAAAAAAATATGGTTGGAAAAATTTCAAAAGCTCATCTCCTCTTTTAAATCTTCAATCTCTCTGTATTCAATATTTTGTTAAAACCATGTCTCAAACGTCTACATTTGTTAAAAAGTTGGCATCAAATGACAAACCAACGAGAGATTCGGCATTGGAATCCCTAAAGAACTTTCTCAAGTCCAGGAAAGATTTATCAGTATTAGATTTAAAAAAGATTTGGATAGGTTTATACTATTCAATGTGGTATTGTGATAGGTCAAAAGCACAAGAAAGGTTAGCAGAAAGCTTGGGTAAATTATATAGTGAGTCCGTTGACGTTCTGGTGTTTCCACAGTTTGTTTTGGCATTTTTTGAAATTATGAATACCGAATGGCCAAATATAGATCAATGGAGATTAGACAAATATTATTTATTAATTAGAAGAATATTAAGACATAACATGAAGTTCTTGAAACAAAATGATTGGGATGAGGAAATTGTCAAAAGTTGGGTAGATGTGTTGGAAAGTAGTGTTTTGAGTGGTGAAAAAAACGTGATTATGGGATTACCTTATCATTTGTGTGATATATTCATAGATGAATTGGAATTAGTCATGTTTGAAGAGATTCAAGAAGAAATAGATGAGTTGAATGAAAATTCCCCTGTCAAAGAAAAGGCAAACTTACTAGCTAAGAAGATGGACATTGTAACTGAAGTCCCTGTTATAAGTCTACTTGAACCATTCCAAAAATTGCATAAACTGGCCCCATTGAAAACTTTGAGAGAAAAATGTCTTGATGAAGTATTGAATGATGAAAGATTGAAAGATTGGGGTGTGGTTGAAGATGAAGAAAGTGAGGGAGATGAAGATGATGACAGTGATAATGAAGAAGGTGAAGAAAGTGAAGAAGAGTGGAAAGGATTTTGAGTAAAATGTATTATAGAAGTGTAATAAAGACAATTTTGGTAAAAAGAAGTTTACTCGTATTTAACAAGAGACAATTCTGAATGCCCTTTAGCCTGAGCATGCGTGGGAGAAAAACTCCAGTCAATTGATATCTCTTCTTCTTAGTTGTGTTATTTACCATTGTATATATACCAAAAAAATACGATATTCTAAATTTACTATAATCGACGTTTCTTATGTGGCTGTGGGACATCACACACATTCATAGTCCTTATGTTCAGTTCAACCACAACTCGGCTTAACCCCTTTATATCGTGCAAATTGGTCCTATGAATCTTTCTTAATTCATTGTTTGTTAACAATACTAGGGTTTTAAAACTTTCTGGGAATGTCACGTCAACTATTTCCCGCAAAGAGGGATTGAAGACAAGTTCAAGAGTAGTAAACCCATTTGGAAAAGTAACATCTCGTACCTTTGTTAAGGACGTCTCGTGCAAGTACAATTTTTTCAAGTTAGGAGTCAAGAGTGAATTGATAGAGTAATTTCTGCCAAAAGTAACATCATTTAGATGTAATCTTTGTAAACTTTTTGGTGGCTTCCATTTTTTAATTGTATGATGGTTGAAGATTGTCAATTCTTTCAAGCTTTCTGGAAAGTAGAGTTCGTCAAAATTTAGTGGAGGTATACCTGACTTCTCTACCTTCCACAGTTCCAAATTTCCGCAATATTCAAATCGAGTAAAATTAGTTAATTTATTAGAAACCTCCTTATTCTTGAATAACTCAAACGGGAAGAAGAGTCCATCTAAATTAAGTGATTCCAACTTGGTACATTTACTCAAGTCAAGAAATTTTGAAAAACGTAATCTATTACTATTTGTCAGGAGGTTCAAGTTCTTAATTCCTTCTGGAAACTGAAAATCACCTCGATTCCATAATTTCACTCCACGTATCTCTAGAGTCTCTAGCTTTGACATCTTTTCGATTGCAAAAGTAATCGAATCTTGGTCAGCAACTCGTGAGACGTCCACTTTTAACACCTTCAAATTTTGATACTCTGGAAGTGTTACACCACGCAAAGAACCTTGATCTTGATCAACAAACTTTTTAAGTTTAAGAATTTCAAGAGTGGATGGAATGTGTTTAAAAATCTCCGAATCAGCACGATATAAGCACAATTTCTTCAAAATTGGAAGGTTTTCCAAATGTACAAACTGGAAATGGCACTCAAGACGAAAGAACTGCAAAGATTTCGGCAACAAATTGATGCACTGATCAAAGTCGGTACTTTGCATACCTTTATGACCATGTATTTTTAAGGTAGTAACATTAATCTTTGGTGCATCATTTCTCAAAAACTCAATAATATCAGGCAAGTTAAAATCATCTAGAAAGTGAACATCCTTAATCCCCTTCCAGAACTCGGCATTTACAGACCCCAACAGGTTCCATATTTGATTCTTCTGCAAATGTTTTTTTGTTGTCCAATCAAGGACAAATTCATCACTCTTCTTTTCCTTAAGAATGAAAGGCCATATGAAAATCTTCAAATCTGCTGGATAAATATCCCACCGTGTGCAAAATTTCACCAAGTCTTCCACTTTATCAAAATTGATAGCTTTACCTAGTTTCTTCAAACAATCAAATTGATGATGTATGACCCGTGGGTTCTGTGCTAATGGGACATTGTCAGCGTGACCATGCACACTCAAACTGACTCCTAACTTACGAATTGTTGGAAGGAGTAACGGTGCTAATTGTTCCAATTCCATAAATAATGGATACCTGGATGCTGGAATATGTGAAAACACTAAGGCAAGAGCATTTGTTGGAAGTTTGCACAAATTTAGCCAGAATGAAGGAGAATCAACTGACATTTCGTTTAAATAAAATCAATGTATGTGAACAAGGGCTATGGTTGGTGAAAATCTTAACAAATTATAAATAACCTTAACGAGTACTGGTGATAGTAGTAGAAATGTTGTTGATAATGTTTGATTGCAGAAGATGGAAATTTTGAAAGTGTCCGCATTTTTCACAATTCCAGGTTGAACCAGACGCGACTTAATTCCTGTACATAAATCGGGCTGCAAATATTCTGGTTTAGCCTTTTTCATTGATCTAGTCCAGTCGAAATACAACTTTCTTTTAAGTTATTCAGAAAAGAAATTGTATAATATATCTTGGAAAAAAAGTAGTATAATTATCGATTCTTTTGTATCAAGGGGTATACTAGTTTAAATGAGATTATATGGTGCAATCAATTCTGAATTCCCTAAGACTGTGTACTCATGCAGAAAAACTCTACTCCAATGATATCTCTGCCGCTTCGTTGTGTTATTTTTCATCCTATACATATTGAAGAGATACGATTTGCTAATTCTATTCTATACGGCGCCTCTTTTCAAGGTTTGGGATATCACACACAGTCATTCTCCTTACTCTCAGTCTAATCTCAATTTTTTTTAATCCCTTTATTTCATGCAAATTCGTTCTATGGATCTTTCTAAATTCATGGTTATCAAACAAATCTAGGCTTTCAAAACTGTCTGGGAATGTCACATCAACTATTTCCTTGAAAGTAAGATTTAACAAAAGGTTAAGAGTAGTAAACCCACTTGGAAAAGTGACATTAGAAATCTTTTTCAAGGATGTCTGCATCAACATCAATTCTTTCAAGTTAGGAGTCAAAAGTGGCTGAATGGAGTAATTTCTACCAAAAGAAGTATACGCTAGATGCAATTTTGTTAAATTCCTTGGGGGCTTCCATAACTTAATTGTATGATAAGTGCAGACATGAATTTCTTTCAAGTTTTCAGGAAAGTATAGTTCGTCAAAATTTGGATAAGGTATGCCCTCTACCTCCCACTGTTCAAGTCCGCTATATTCAAATCTAGACAACCTTTTAAATTGATCAGATACATCTTTATTTTTAAACAACTCAAATGGGAAGAAAAGATTATGTAAACTAAGTGTTTCCAACATTGTATATTTGCTCAAGTCGATAAATTTTTCGTAACTCAATATCTTATCTCCCAGGAGGTCCAAATGCCTAATCCCTTCTGGAAACTGAAAATCACTTCGATTCCACATTTGCATTCCACGTATATTTAGAGTCTCTAGATTCGACATTTTTTCAATAGCAAAGGTAATCGAATCTTGTTCGTTTTCATCCCACGTATGAAATTTGAACACCTTCAAATTTTGATAATCTGGAAGTATTATACCATCTAAAGAAAATCCATCTCGAAATTTAAACCCCTCGAGTTCAAGAATTTCAAGTGTTGATGGAATGTTCATAAAAATCTCTAATCCTGCACCATGTGAGTGTAATTCTTTCAAATTTGGAAAGTTGTTCAAATGTAGAAACGGGAATTGGCAGTTAAGATGAAAGGACTTCAAGGTTTTGGGCAACAATTTAACAAACTCTTCAAAGTCAGCCTTGGGTACTTCAGTACTAAGTACTTTTAAGCAGGCAATATTAAGCTTTGGTGCATATTGTTTCAAAAACTCAATACTATGATCTAGACTAAACTTGTCAAGAAAGTGGATCTCCTTAATCCCATTCCAAAATTCAGTATTTTCAGTCCTGAACAGATCCCATATTTCATGCTCATGCAAAAATTGGTACCCCGTATAATTGTTATTCCTTTTCACTATCCGGAACAAGGGCTCCAAACAAATTCTTAAATTGACTGGATAAATGTTCCACTGTGTGCAAAACTTCACCAAGCTATCAATAGTATCAAAATTGATAGCTTGGCATATTTTATCTAAACAATCAATTTTATAATGGGTGTACCGTGGACCTCGTGACAATGGAATATTGTCAGGATACCTATGTGAAGTCAATCTAAATCCCAAAGTACGAACTGTCGGAAGAAGAAGCGGAGCTAATATTTTCAACTCCATGAATATTGCATATCTGTCCATTGGAATGTGAGAAAATACAATAGCAATGACTTCTGTTGGGAGTTTGCATAAATTTAACCAAAATGAAGGAGAATCAACTGACATTTGCGTTAAAAAAATAAAACTATATGCGTAAGGATTATATTTGGAAATATTCTTAACGAGTACTGGAGATGGTAGTAGGTTTTTAAAGTGTTGATGATAGTAGCTATTAACATGAAAACGATGGGCAAGTGTTTGAATGCTGATGAATTCCAGGTCGGAGCAGACACGACTCGATTCCTGTATATAAATCGGGCTGCAAATATAATGGTTTGGTCTTTTCAATGGTCTAGACAATACTAAATGCAAATTAGTTTTAACAAGGTACAGAGAAGAAACTTTATATCTGCAAACAAAATCATTTTAGTATTAATTGACCTTAATTGATAAGTTGCTATTAGGTTATGCATAAAATTTAAATATACTGCGCTGTTTATGTGAACTTATTAGCACCAACATATTCTTTGATGTAATTTCAAGATTTACTTTTGAAGTACTTAGCATATTGCCTGCTCCTTGGTATGAATATGGTTTGAGGCATCTAGAAGAAAATTCTCTTCTTAGAAATCAATCGCCTAGTTCATTTTACTCTCTTGATTATTTAATACTCTAATCTATACATACTAAAGGAATACAATATTGTCTCGCTACTTCCTACAACGTCTCTTGGCTGGCTCTGGGACATCGCATACATCCATAATCTCTGCATTTTTTTCAACTGTGATCATTCTCAAGCCATGAATATCATGCAAATTCGTCCTGTGGATACTTTTTAATACTTTATTTCTTAAAATCGTTAGTCTCCTCAAACTTTGTGGGAAATTTACATCGACTATTTCTTCCAAATGACGATTCGAAATAATTTGAAGACTACGCAAGCCATTTGGGAAATTGACATTGCTTATTTTTGTTAAGTTGCTCAATATCAATACTAATTTTACCAAGTGAGGAGTTAGCATTGAGTTGATTGAGAAATTTTCGCTAAACTCGACATCCCTTAGAGTTAATATTCTTAAATTCTTTGGTGGCTTCCATTCATCGATTGTACAATGCTGTACCTCTAACTCTTCCAATGTGTCAGGGAAGTAAAAGTTGTCAAATTTTATGTCCAGTCGGGATATCAGATTTGCGTTATTACCTGGCTCAAACCTAAATACCGTCAAATGGGGGAATATTTGACTAATATTTTCATCACCAAACAATTCAAAGGGGAACGAAAATTGATATAAGCTAAGTTTCTCCAACTTGGTACATTTCCTCAAGTTATGGATATTTGAAACCCCCAATAGTTGGCGATGCAGTAATCGTAAATGTCTAAGATTTTCGGGGAACTGAAACTCTCGTTCAGAGTGCCAACGAATTTGAATAATTTCTAAGGTTTCTAGTTTAGGAATATTGATAAGAGCCAGGAGAACAGCATCTTGAACGATGACTTGATCGATATCAATTTTTAAAACCTTTAAGTTTTGCAAGTTCGAGACTTCGAAAACATTAGCATTAGAGTAAAGCCATTTAACTTCAATACTTTCAATTGCAGGTGAAATTTTAGCTGGAAGGTCCCAACCGGCCATAGTTATCTTCAAATTCTTCAAATTCGGAAACTTTTCTATCCAGTCAGACTTGTTCTCACCAGGGCAAGAGAAAACTTTCAATGATCTGGGCAACAAATCAACTAACTCGTCAAATTTGGCCTCTGGACCTTCTATCGTCTGTTTTATCTTTAACATGGTAATATTTAGATTTGGTCCAATACGCTTTAAGACATCAAGTGCATCACTTTCCCAAAATGTGTCAACTAGGTTCACTTCTTTCATATTTTTCCAAAACTCGGCGTTTTCACCTCCGAAACAATTCCATATTTCATGCTCCCGCAAAAGCTTGTCTATTGTATCGTCATGAGAATCATACCTCTTACCATAACGAATCAAGGGTAACAAATGAATATTCGATATTGTTGGATAAATATCCCAGTGTTTGCAAAATTTCACCAAGTCGTCCACGTTATCAAAATTGATAGCTTCCCCTAGTTTATCCAAACAATCAAATTCATAATCGATGCCCTGTGTGTCTTGTGGTTTATCCATACGAGTAAATTGATAATGGATGTCCGGTGGATCTCGTGCTAATGGGACATTGTTGGTGTTACCATGCGCACTCAAACTGACTCCTAATTTACGAATTTTTGGAAGGAGAAATGGTGTCAATTGTTCCAATTCCATAAATAACGGATATCTGGATGTTGGAATATGTGAAAATACTTTTTCAAGGAGTTCCGTTGGAAGTTTGCATAAGTCTTTCCAAAATAAGCGTTCATCCACTGGCATCTTGGGTTGGAAAAAAAAAATATCAATGAATGTGACTGAAGGTTGTGATTACTGAAGTTTTTAGGTTTATTTAAAATTATCCTTAAAAGATGATTCAAATGATATCAAGTTCTTAAATCGGTATTGGTTGTATTGAGTAATTAAAAAGAAAACGTTGAGGAAATTGACCACAATTCATTAGAATTTCCTGATTAAAATATAGTTTGTAAACTTATACTTTTATAATATGTAGTCAATAGTGGTACAAAAAACTAAACAATAATTTCTATGAAAACTAATGAGTGAAGCCCTATATATACCAATTTTTCCTCCTTACCTCTTGCCCATCAACCCTTACATTCATTTATTGAGTGAAACTTCCTCATTAGGTATAAATGTGAGCTTTCCTAGACGATAACTTCATTTAACAAAGCATGTTACCTGTAAAACACATTCTCCAGCCGTTTATTTTCCATTTTGGCTGCATAAAGCTGCTTTGTAACTAGTACAAGTCTTCATTTCCAGGTTATTCCAGACGCAAGACGATTCCTGTACATAATTCGGGGCTGGGGTAGTTTTAACATGTCTGGAGAAGAAATCATATGTATACACTAGTGGCATTTAATATATAGATTGCTTAACATGAATGTCTTCTTTATTGATTGGTTTGAATATCTAGGCATCACTAAAGTTTAAAAAAACCGTAGTAAGTATATTAATTGTATAATCTTGGTAATTTTCAACCCACTTTATTAAAAAAAAAATTGAGTTAATATTATTACAAATATTTGAAGAAACTATGTAAACTATAATACAAAACATTTCCAATTTTTTTAATAGCAACTTCATCCACTTTCAATCTATGAACTTCAACCCCCTTTCTTAAATCAAATATTTGAATCATACCGGAATCACCAGAGGTAGATAATACAAGCAACCAATAACCATTTGTTGCAAATTCAATCTTGATTATCTCATTATATTCAATATTGAATGTCCCCAATTCAGCACCGGTGATTATACTATATAACTTAATTTCATTGTCGTCAGATGTTTGGGCAGCTAATATTTCACCATCATAATGAAGTACCCCTGATTCAAGGTGTCCTTCGTATGTTGCCAATATTGAGCTTGTGTTTGTGACAAACCAATTTTCATTGGTGAAAATGATAAATACGTCTAGTGATGGATGACATATTATTCGACTCACTTGGCTTTTAAGATCTATTGATTTAAGTGTGTCGGAAAATGTGATCTTTGTACCTGACAGTACGGCAATGGTTGAGTTATTATTAATTTCTACCAAATTTCCATCTTTGATATCAAATGTGGTTGTTGATTCATCCACAAAGGAATACTTTAAGATTTTATCATCACTTATCCCGACAATAACATCTATTTCTTTATTATATGAATATTTTGTGACATTTTCATTTTCAAAGATTTTCAATTTATCAAATCCTTTCAGTTTTAATAAAATATCAAGATCAAAAGGTATTTTTAATTTCTGGGATTTATGAATCTTGAATAATTCATCTCTTGCATGTCCAATCTTTTCCAATTCCTTAGGTTTTGATTTATTCTTAGTTGTAGATTTCTTCGTTGTTGTTGGTTTCTTTGTTTGTTTTTCCACTTTTTCTTCCACATCTTGTACTTTGGGTTGATCGTGTATATTGAAATTAGTGGATAATTTCTCCAATGCCTCCCTTGCCTCATCTCTTTCTCTGATTGCCTTAGCAGCCACATTAACAGCAGCATCTTGTCGATACAACGCTACACTAAGTTCCTCTCTAGCACTCTGCAATTGTTTTCTTAATGTAAACGTTTCTAAAACTAATGCATCCCATTCATTCTGAAATATAGAAAGTAATGAAGGAATGCTTGTGTTTGAAGGTGTTGGAGGAGATAAGGTTATTGGTTGTTCATTGTTGATTTTCAATGGGATTAATTCAGACTCCGTTAATTCTTCATTTGTTATTGGATCAGTTCCACTTGTCGCTATATAATTGACAATATGTTTTCTTTCAAATATGGCTCCGCTTTTGGGAGATACCACTGGGGTTGTGGCTTGTTCACCTGATATTGAACAAATCATGGGTGGATAAAGAAATAACAATGCCATACATTTTTTTTTTCCCTCTGCTTGTTTTTGTCTTCTCGCAGAGTAACAACGACCCGGAAAAAAAACAGATCTACATCACCAAATTCAATTCGCTTTTTTACCCAGACATCAAACGTCGGGAACCTTTATAAACCTAAAAAAAAAATATATGCAGAAAAATAAGATAAAAAAAACTATGTGTGTATGGAATTATGAAGAATTAAAAGGGGGACGGGGAGGGGGGGATTTATAATAATAAGAAAAAGGAAATATGGTTATGTTTAATCACTTTCTTCTTCGTCTTTATGATGATGATGTTCCTCAACTTCTTCATAAATAGTTCTATAATGTCTTCTATGACCGAACAATCCACAACAATGACCCAATAAGTTAAAGAATATGACCAAGATACAAGCAGCAACAGCAGACCAAACAAACGCATAAAAGTTTGTTGATAAATATGATTTCACCCCGAAATTATCAGTATTGTCATTCACTTGAGTACGCACATACATATATGTGGCCGTGACTATGATAGCAGCTATGAAGGCCAATAACCCAATGGCACATTCAAAAAGGAAATTTAAGAATGATAAACAACATTTTTCAGGGGAGAAACAAAATGCAAATACTTGAATCCAAACGGAAACAAAAGCTAATACAGCAACAGCAATTAACATTCCTGAAGAAGCTGAAGTTAAATTATGTAATTGTTGTAAATTCAGAGCAAGATTCCCAGGTAATCTCATATCTTCAAGTTCTAAATTATCAATCAATACTTTTAATTCACTTCTATAAGTGTAAGATAAATCTTTAATACCAGAAGATTGAGAATCAATTTCAACACCATTAACAGTTTGATTCATTTCTTCTTTGAAAATAGTCAATGGATTGAAGAAAAATCCCGATTGTGGTTTAGAACACCAAGTATAATTGATATTCTTATTACTGTATTTCTTATCACTATCAATCACATACCCACGACAATAACCCCAAAATCCAACAGAATAAACTTGTGCCATACCCAACAGCTCAGGGTTCACATTATCCAATAAATCATGAACCGCTTGAGAAACAGTAGTATAATATCCACCACTTGTACCAACAGTAGTAGTTGCAGTACTTACTCCACTGTTACTACTACGAGATCCACCAGAACTTGTACTAATAAAAGTAGAGTCAGTAGTATCAGCAGTATCAACAGTACTTGTACTTGCCCCATTACCAACAATAACTACAATAGTACTACCAGCAGCATTTGTACTAGTTGAAGTAGTCTCTGTTGAAGTAGTACCGGAACCACTACCACCTGAAGATTGAGGAGACCACCAACCAGTAGCTGAAGCAGAAGTTGCAGAAGTTCCCAGGATTTGAACAGAACTTGATCCACCATTAACATAATACCAACCACCTGATTCAGCAGGATTTCTCTTTTGGATAATATCAGGGGCAGAACTTCCATCTCTTCCTTCAATGGCAACCATTTTAGATCCTGGTCCATCTCGTTTAGTTATTCCACTATAATCAATAAGTTCAGTTAAACTCAAACTATCAATATGATAATTGATTAGGTATGTGTTTGTAAGATAGTCTTTATTTGCATATGACCCAATAATGGCCATTATTTCCAAGATACAACATATGAATGATAATATGATCAATATCACTCTAAATATTTTGAAGATCATTATGTGATGTGTATAAGTAAGGGTGGGAGGGGGATAGTAAAAATTAATGAATATGTAATATATGAAAGAGTAAATAGGAAAAAGAACGTTTCTTTAGAAAGAAAAGGTAAAATCAGGGAACCGTTACCATTTTATAATTAAAAAAAATATAGTAACGAGGGAGGGAAAGGAACTAAGGGTGTTGTGTATGTGTGCAAAGTAACATAAAAGTAAAGTGTATGATATGTATCAATTCCGGAATAACTTTGATTCCTAATAGCCAGTAAGAATAAAATTTTAAAAATAATAAGTTGGAATGATTCATACATTCCCACTCATGTGAGAAAAAATACTTACATATCTCTATCTCACTATCTCCCCTTATGAAAAGTGTAATGGCACAAAATCAAGCCACGTAAATCATGTAAAAAGGGTTCATTTATGCATTGAAAGTGTAAAAAATTGAAATTATTGCTGGTGATAAAAGAGAGAGAAACAATACATAATGTGTGTGGGTAAAAAAAAATGGCTTGCTTGTTGCGAAGACAAACTTTTTTTTTTGTTAAGGGTACGGGCGAAGGTGGCAGAGAGAGGAAGAAAAAAATTGGAGGAGTGATTTGTTAATTACACACAAAATCAAATTAGTCTTGGGATCCTTGATCCCGATTTCCACCTGAAATCAAATCAACCAGCCAGCCCTGCTTGGAATCTTATTACCAGCACAGGTACCAGCACAGATCATCGTTGACGATGCAAGAAACCAACATGATCTTATGTAATAAGTGTATGTACATTGTTCTTACAAATAGTTATTAATACGTTTATATGTTATATGATGTTACAGGTTTATATATTACACATGATGTCTGTCTGTTTTATTTACTTTGTTCCTTTTTTTTGTTTTATATGTTTTGTGAATTACGTCAAATGAGGCTGACTCAGGATCCACACAACCACCCCCCTACTACTTATTCCTCCAAATCTTCAAAACCATCAAGCAACTCTTGCTCCAAATCATCCACATCGTCAATCTCCTCCTCAACCCCTACTTTTTGTTGCTTCGTTAGCAATTGATCATCGTCTTCTCCCTCTTCTCTGACTCTTTTCTTGCTATATGCATCCTTGATAAATGAATCGTGCCCATTGGTAGCGTTTTCCTCAATATTGTCTTGTGTATTGTTATTCTCACTGTCACTATCATTTTCTTCTTCATCTTCTTCACCGTCGTCACTTAACCCTGCCAAGAAATCATCCACTTCTTGATTTGCTTCATCCAAATCATATTCGTCAAACGATTCGATTGAATCAATATGATTCACATTCATTAAATTATCTTTATCTTTATCTTCCAATAATTTCTGATATTTTGCAATTTCTTTATCCTTCACAGTCCAAAGTTTGGAATCTTCAGTAGATACCAAATAATCCTTTTCATCGACTTTAGTCCATGAACTCAAACATGCAAATAACCAATCTGGATTTACTATTTTCATTGTATCAGGATATAATTTTCTCGCTATTCTTGTTTTCAAAGTGGGCCCCACATCTTGAGTTATGTCTCGACAAATTACATGAGTCACTTCTGGATAAACTTCATTTACTACTTTAACACCAAATTGTTTACACCATATCACAATGTCGGCAGAATCTAGATTGATACCTAACGGTATTATCCCGGAAAATAAAACAGTGATGCCTTCTAGCGTTTTACTCTTCATAATCGGTATGATTTCAGTTAAATCAGGTCTAATACTGTTGTTCTTATCGAGTCGTTGATAATACTCTTTGTGAATATTTCCCAAAACTTTATCCAAAGCAACCAATTCATTATCATCGTCAAGCAACAAATTGTCTTCTTCGTCACTTTCTTCTTCTGACCCACTATCGGATTTATTACTCCCGTCAGTGTCATGACGATGTTCATGTAATTGCTCCAAATCATGTTGTAATTTGGCCAATGGACGATCATGTTGTTGTTGTTCAATGGATTGACTTCTTGTAAGTGATTGTTCCAATAATAAACTTGTATTTCCTTCACCACCGCCCAATTCAAGAATTCTCTCCACGGCAGAACCAGAAGCATCTGAATGAGAATCTTCATCATCACCAGCACCAGCACCAGCACCTTCTTTTTCGTTTTCTCCTCCTTCTTTTCTAGTGTCTTCAGATTCAATTTCTCCTTGTTCATCGATTTTTTCTCCCGTTTTGGCCAATTCAGCAGCTGCTTCTAATCTAGCAATTGATTTTCTTTTCTTTGTTGGACCAGTAAGTTGACCGTTTTTCTTAGGTAAAAAACTTGAATTAATATCACCTATCCCCACGAAAAAATCATAAGGCACAACTTTGATCAAACTACTTTCCCATTGCCAAACATCTCCTCTATCATCGATAATGACAACCATTGATTGATCCACGGGGAACAATCGTTTCAAATTCTTATGAGTTAAAGATCCACTTTCATCACGACTAAGTATTCTATCACCAAAATATTTCCCCTCAGGGTCAATGATTTTAGCAATTGCCAAGGCATAATTTCTAGTTGCCATTGTATAAATATGCATTTCATATTTTTGTTCCATTTTTTCCAAAAAATCCAGTAATCCAGGACGAAGTTTAACATAATATGCACATTTTGTAGGGGCTAATTTTGGACCTGTCCAACCTGGAGGGACAATTGGTTCTTCTTCCAAACTAAACGATTTCACATCTTTAACAGCAATATAATTTGGATTGGTTGGGTCCAGTTGCCATTCACCAACAGTAGGATCAACCGTTGCATGAATCACAGTTTGATCTAAATCAACAACAAGAATCAATTTTTTTTCATCAATTAATCGATCAGTGGTATTATGTTCAATTTTAGCTGCTTCATCAAAACTAATCTTTAACCCCGTGTTATCATGTGACATCTCAATCGTGGCCCGATCTTCATAATTATAACCAGAATAATCTTTTTCTTCTTCTAAGGACTTACCACATAATGCACATAAACCACTATATTGCACGGTGTGAGGACACGCTTCTTTGATGAATAATAATTCCACGTCTCCGTGCGTGACTTCTTCCATTGGTTTGATATTGATCGTATCAATCTCTCCTTCAATCGGACTTTCAAAAGTACTCAATCTCTCTACTCGTATCTTCTTAGGTGGATCCTCTGTGGAGTTTGGGTCATCTTGATAATCCCAATATTTGTATTTGAAAATTGTCTTGTGTTTAGATACCGTATCTCCAGGTCTACATAAAACCGATGATATGACAACCGGGAATGGAGCAGATGCCGGAAGTTTAATTGGGGTAAGATCAGACATGAATGAGTTAAATATCTTCGTGTTTTTAGGGTGGACGTGAAAAATTGGTCTTTCGTTGTGTTTATGATTATTTTCAAGTAAGTTATTGATAAAGTTTCGTGATGAATTGTTTTTTTTAATCTCGAAGTTGTTTTTGTTTTTTTTATTTGTTTTTTTGTTTTTTTGTTGTTTTATTTTTTTGTTGCTTCGTTTGTTTGTTCGCTTCCTTGGGGGGCAGCTAGGCGCTCTTTTATTTTTTTTTATTTTTTTCTTACTGGGTCTAGGCAGGCTTGCCCCAGACTCCCTTTCTAAGAAACGTACTGCATTTACCAACCAATAGGCAACCAATTTCAGGTGCAAATCTTTTTCTCTCATTCCCACTGTTAATTTCAAAACATTATTGTCTATCTATATGACGTATTAGTCAGTGCCTACTCATTGGATTCCAACTTTTCAATTTTGCTACACATCTAACCTGCGGCTAAACCATTCTGTTGTCCAACGCCCGTCCGTTTCCCCCCCTTTCATCTAAGAAAAAAGAAGTATACGGAATTTTCTTATCTGATTTTATCGACCTCCAAATCCTCACAACTATGAACAACACATTAGTTAACTTAAGTGACAGCCATTGTCATTTCCATCCAGAATGTACTTCTGATGAAGCAAGTAAATTTGCCGATGTCCTCAACACTCAATCTGATTTATTCCCAGACCGATATTTTCATTTAATGACCACCCAACATTTGGATCTTGAATATATGGATATCTTATTAACCAAATTAAACAAACCGGAGTTGGTAGTGCCTTATTTTGGAGTACACCCATGGTTCTGCCATCTATTTTATATGGGAAATGAAGAGGTTAGCAAAGAAGAACATTATAAAAAGGTGCTTACTCCTGAACCATCGGAGGAACTACTAGTTAGTCTACCTGATCCAATTAGTCTTGAGAAACATAAAGAGAAATATTTAGAGATTATAAAGAAACACGGGATTGAAGTTTTCGGAATCGGTGAAATTGGATTGGATAAATTGTTTAGGGTTCCTGCTAATGGGTTTTGGGGGAATTTAGATTTCCCCATAATTGGTGAACATAAATTATCACCATGTAGAGTGGATATTAAACATCAATTGGATATTCTTCAATTTCATTTGGAATTGGCTGAAGACCTTGGAAAACAAGTATCTATTCATTGTGTCAAGGGTCATGGATTATTATTTGATAAAGTGAAACAATTTAAAAACGTTACTGTTATCCTTCATTCGTATACTGGGTCAATTGAACAGGCAGAAGTTTGGATCAAGTCCATGCCCAAGGGGAAACTATACTTTTCATTTTCCAATTGGATAAATGGAGATGATAAAAAGTGTCAAGCATTGGAAACGCTTTCAACTACACTTTCACCCACACAAATTTTAACTGAATCGGATATTTATGTAGATAGATTGCTTATTGAAGGTAAAAACAAAGAGTATTTCAACCATTTAAATGGCATCTACGAAAAGATTCATGATTACTGTCTAATTGACTCGGTACAAATTCACAGAAATATGTTAAAGTCTATAGGCGTGTAGAAGAACGTGCTAGTCATTGTCTTGATTTAATAATATCAACAAATTCTGGTTTCAATGAAGCACCACCAACCAAGAACCCGTCAACATTGACTTTATCTTTAAAATCACCAGCATTCTTACCATTGACTGAACCACCGTACAAGATTCTAACTTTTTCAGCTTGTTCAGCACCAATGGTCTTGGCCAAATGTTCTCTGATCCCTTTGTGGGTTTCTTCAGCATCGTCTGGAGTAGCGGCTAAACCAGTACCAATAGCCCAGATTGGTTCGTAGGCAACAACAATGTTGGTCCAATCAGCAACAATCTTGGAAACAGCATCCAATTGTTTAGCACAAACATCAACAGTGATACCTGATTTTCTTTGTTCCAAAGATTCACCAATACATAAAATGACTTTAACGTTGTTATCTAAAGCAAATTTAGTCTTTTCAGCAACGAATTCACTGGTTTCACCAAGAATAGTTCTTCTTTCACTATGACCAGTCAAAGTCCAAGTAGCACCAATATCAATAAGTTGGGAAGCACAAGTTTCACCAGTAAAGGCACCACATGCTTTGTCAAAAACGTTTTGAGCACCGACAGCAACTGTTGGTTGTTTGTTTTCATGAACGACTAAACCCAAGTAAACGGATGGTGGAGCAATGACAACTTCCACATCTTTTGGTAAATCGGCCTTGTTTAAATTGTCAACAATTTTAGTGATTTGATCTTTAGTACCGTTAGCTTTGAAGTTACCTCCGACGAAGAATTGACGAGCCATTGTAAAATTGTAATATATATATATATGTTGTAATTGAAAAATACAGTGAAGAAGAAGGTAGGAAAAAATTAATTTTTCGTTGAGAGAGGATTGGTAATAATTTATATAATTTGATTTCTCCAGGTTATCCCGGGAAACAGGAAGTAGTGGTAACACTCACACATTGAAAAAAGTTGCGCATCCGAGCAAAACAAAAATTGGCCTGAGTCGGATCAGATTGGTACGAAGGCAGGAGAGACTAATTTCAACACGTGATTCACCTGAACCGAACATCTGTCTTCACATGACACACACACACAACATTACATTATGCATACCCATACTGTACTACTACGTCATTTCTATTTTGTTACAAAAAACCAAAACTATCTATTATTGAAAACTGTCAACACTATTAACCACACTTTGATTATGTACTTTAAACTTGGAAGCCACCAACTGTTCTTTATAATTAGTACTACCGTTGTTGGATCTCAACTCCGGTCCATGAATCTTTCTATACATCTCTTCAATCTTCTTATTCTTAATTTTGGTGGAATTAACCGCATCTCTTTGATCTTGAATAAGTTTATACACCTCAGCATCATCCAACCCACAGTCCTCATCTGCATCCAAATCCACTTCATCCACATCGTCCCATGTCAATAATCTAGTTTTCAAATGGTATCGTTGTGTTTCCTCTTCTTTTTTCATCACCAAATATTGACAATGTGGGACATTTTTCAAGCATTCAAATTCTTCAAAAGTCCATTTAAACCATTTCATAATGAAAACTCGAGACCAAATTCCATGACTTACCAATACTAAAATGTTTGGGAAATCTTCATTTTTAAATTGTCGAAATAATGATTCATTAAAACTTGCTACTCTATCATAAACATCAGCTGCACTTTCTCCATGAGGTATTCGATAAAAAAAATGTCCATATTGTGCCCTTTCTTTCCAAATTTGTTCCATTTCATCCAGTGATGGTTGAAAATTCCCAAAATCTTGTTCTCGCATCCTTGGTTCTTCTCGGATTTGATATTCTACTCCAGGAACATCTTTGATTCCTTCTATGATATTATTACATGTTTGTCTTGTCCTCATATAAGGAGATGTCAAAAACATGACGGATCGTGGGTTTCGTTCTCCTTTCAGACTATGCAAAGACGCATGCTGTAGAAACTTCAGTAACACTTCCCCAGCTTGTAATGCTTGACAATGTCCGTTTCGTGTCAATGGAACAAGGTGGTTTGGTGTATATCTATTCACCGCCTTGTCACAGTTCCCCTCAGATTCTCCATGTCTAACTATTAAAATGTACTATTTTCACTATTGTTAGTCAAAAAAACAAAAACCTTTCTAGATATCATAACATTATTCCATAACATACCTTTGGTTTACCCATTTGTTAATGTTGTAGTCTATTTTTTTTGTAGAATTAGTAATTATTACAAAGGGTCGAGATGCTACTGGCTTTTATATTTTATGTGGATTTTTATATATTTTTTTTTTCGTTTGCTTCTTTGGTGTGTGTGGTGGATCATTGTTCCGTCCATCCTGTAATGCCGCTCGGGCCCCCTTGCCCACCAAGCTCCAGCAAAAACCCCAAACCCGCTAGTGCCATTGTAGTCACGCGGTTATATGTAGAGATCGCCCTAGGCATGCGTGGTGCACTAAACACCGTAACCTAACTCCAATACGTGAAAATTCTGAAACGTCAAGCCAGTAGAGAAATACTTCCGTAAAACTAATATACATTACAACAACAACACATCACCTATTCTATATTCTCTCTACTCACTAACAGTCAACTTTCTTTCAATGGCGAAACTTTTAGTCAACTCTTCATCACATTTCTTCAATATATCATCTGCTAAAACATCAATGGCACTACTATACAACATGTTATTATATCTTGAAGGTTCGATTGGTAATTTAAATATAGATCTCCATTCATCAGTTTCTAATTCTTTGTCACCCTTTTTAGCTCTTTCTAAATTCTCCAATTTTCTTTGTTGTTTCCATTGTTGGATCTTAGATTGTTCCTTTTGATATTGTCTTTGATAGTAATTAAAATTGTTTTGATCATAATTGAATGAATCAACTTGACCACATAATGATTCTAATAATTGACCAGTGGAGTTCAGGTTCGATAAAAGGTTAAGAACATCCAATTCGGATTCAGTATTTGGTGTCACAGATAAACTAGACAAATAAACATCAACTAATTTTTGATTAGATACTTCCAAAGTCAATTCATCAAAAATATTCAAGTACGAAATCTTGTTAGATTGTAAATCTTTTGATTTCCATTTCCCTTCAACATAAGCATTCATGAATCCAGTGGATAATCTCATAGCTTTGATAGAAACTTCTTGATTAATGCTTGATAAATTGTTTATTAATATAAATGCATTTGAGTTGATTAATTGTTGTTGAGCTAATCCTTCAATCAATTGATTAGTAACGAAATTCCCAGATATAGTAGATTGAAACCATCCTAAAAATTCAATACCATAACCTAATTTTTTGAAACTTTCCAATAAATCTTTTTGATATTGAGCTCCACTTCTTGATTTAAATGAACCTCCTTCGTATTGATCAGGGTATGGGTATGGGAATCCATGGGTCACGTCAATCAAGTTTTCATCTTCAAATCCCAATAATGCACCGGAAAATAATTGTGGGTAATGTTCTGATGTGTGTCTCAATAAAGATAACAATACCGATGATGAAATATGGATGGTATTCAACGTAGCTGGTGTGTATGATGGTGCCATGGTGAGGTGCTATTGGTTTGGCTGTTTGATTTGGTATGATCTGTTTGTTTGGTGAAAAATTTTCTCCTTGTAAGTTTACTATTACTCACTCACTAAAAAAATCTTCTCATATTTTCAACTTTCAACAATCAACGATGAGAAAAATTTTTTTTTTTTTTGCTTTGGCAATCTATTAACTAATTTTTCGCTTTGGTTTTTTTTTTACTTTATCTACAATCTTTTTCCCAACACACCACCCCCAAAATTTCCCTAAATTATGTCTGAAGAAGTCGACCAAATTACTGAACAAGTTCAAAAAACTTACTTGGATGATGTCACCGGTGAACAAGTTTCCAAGACAGAATTGAAAAAAAGACAAAAACAAAGAGCAATCGAAGCTAAAAAAGCAGCTAAAGCAGCCAATGCCCCAGCTTCTAAAGTTGCCCCAAAAAAGAAAGATGAATTGGCTGATTTAAACCCAAATCAATTCTTTGAAATTAGATCTCGTCAAATCTCCGAATTGAGAAATAAAAATAATGAAGACCCAACTGCTTTTAATCCATATCCTCATAAATTCAATGTTTCTATTAAAGTACCTGAATTTGTTGAAAAATATGGTCATTTACAAAGAGGTGAAAGTTTGAAAGATGTCACTGTTTCTGTAAGTGGTAGAATAATGACCAAAAGAGAAGCTGGTTCCAAATTGAAATTCTACGTCTTGAAAGGAGATGGTGTTGAAGTTCAAATCATGGCTCAAGCTCAAGATGCCCCTAGTGCTGAAGCTTTTGAAGATATGCATGAAATCTTGAGAAGAGGTGATATCATTGGTGTCGTTGGATATCCAGGTAAAACTGCCCCTGCTAAAGGTGGTGATGGTGAATTATCAGTTTTCGCCACTACTGTACAATTATTGACACCATGTTTACATATGTTACCTACTGAACATTATGGTTTCAAAGATCAAGAAGCAAGATATAGAAAACGTTATTTGGATTTAATCATGAATGATTCAAGTAGAGATCGTTTCAGAGTTAGATCTAAAATTATTCAATACATTAGAAAATTCTTAGATACTAGAGATTTCATTGAAGTTGAAACCCCAATTTTGAATGTCATTGCCGGTGGTGCCACTGCTAAACCATTCCTTACTCATCATAATGATTTAAATATGGAAATGTTTATGAGAATTGCGCCTGAATTATTCTTGAAAGAATTGGTCGTTGGTGGTATGGATAGAGTTTATGAAATTGGTCGTCAATTTAGAAATGAAGGTATTGATATGACTCATAATCCTGAATTCACCACTTGTGAATTCTATCAAGCTTATGCTGATGTTTACGATTTAATGGACATGACTGAATTATTATTTTCAGAAATGGTTAAAGAAATCACTGGTGATTACGTTGTTAAATATCATCCAGAAGGTCCAAATGGTCAAGAAATGACTTTAGATTTCTCAAGACCATGGAAAAGACTTAATATGATTGAAGAATTAGAGAAAGTTTATAATGTTAAATTCCCACCTGGTGATCAATTACATACTGAAGCCACTGGAGAATTTTTGAAAAAAGTATTGAAAGATAATAAATTAGATTGTACTCCTCCTTTAACTAACGCCAGAATGTTGGATAAATTAGTTGGTGAATTAGAAGATGCTTCAATTAATCCAACTTTTATCTTTGGTCATCCACAAATGATGTCTCCATTGGCTAAAAAAGATAGAAATATTCCAGGGTTATGTGAAAGATTTGAAGTTTTCGTTGCCACAAAAGAAATTTGTAATGCTTATACTGAATTGAATGATCCATTTGATCAAAGAGCAAGATTTGAAGAACAAGCAAGACAAAAAGCTCAAGGTGATGATGAAGCACAAATGGTTGATGAAACTTTCTGTAATGCCTTGGAATATGGTTTACCTCCAACTGCTGGTTGGGGTTGTGGTATTGATAGATTGGCCATGTTTTTGACTGATTCAAACACTATTAGAGAAGTCTTGTTGTTCCCAACTTTGAAACCAGATGCTTTGGTTTTGAAAGGTGAAGAACCATTAAAAGATGAAAATTAGATAGTAAAATCTAAACCTCTCTTGTTGATATTTTAGAAATATATATATATAAGTACGTCTATTATATTATTATCTTCTATTTAAATCTCCTCTTCGTTTCATTTCTAATGCCTTTTTATAAGGTGGAGCAGTTGGTTTTTGTACCGGGTCCAACGTTAGCATACTTAAATCCAAACTATAAGTAGCATCAGAATCTATATCTGATATATCACCACATGCAATAAACGGAGCAATCACTCTTTCTTCCTTCTCTCCAATTTCCAATATCTCCAAAGTTCCTTGTTTCCCAATATCTGCACCTTCAAAAAACTCTTCTGTCGATTTAGCAAGATCCAATTGTGGTTTCCAGCCAGGTCTTGGTTTATATCCAAGACAAACGATAAAAGCTTCTAATGATGTCCCTCTACTTGATCTTGGTTTTGCACAAATCACCTGATCAAACAAATAACTCAATTGACTATATAACAAATCAATATCTCTACCCCTGAATATCTTTGCCACAAACTTCCCACCTGGCTTTAATAAACACGTAGTCAACTCCAACGCCGACAAGATCAATTGTGCTTGAATATATTCATCTAAATCATGTAAACCAGTGACATCTGGTGCACCATCACTACACACGAAATCTGCTTGTTCTCCACCAAAACAATCCCGTATTCTCTGTAGGGTCTTTGGATGGGTTATATCTGCCTGGATCGTAGTGACACCATCTATTGGGGTCATGGGTTGTAAATCAACAGCAACGATGGTTGAAGAGGGTCCTAGGTTTTGAGATAAGACTTGGGACCAAGAACCAGGGGCAGCACAAAGATCAACTACTCGTGTTATTCCTGAGAAGAGATCAAACTCTTCGTTTAATTGTAATAGTTTGAATGCAGATCGTGCTCTCCATCCTTCTTCTTTCGCACGTCTATAATATAAATCACGCTTATCCTTGTTCGCTTTACCCATGGTATATTTGGTTTTAGATGATGAGATGGTTGTAAAATTTTTGAAAATTCTACGTTTTAGCTGGTGGTGCGCGAACAAACAAACCAACGAATTAAGCAAAATTGAAAAATCAGGAAAAACGAAAAAGAAAAATTTTCTCCCAACGAACAAACGAAAACTAACCTTGATTGATTACCCAAAGGGACCAAAAGACCATGTTTAAAGTTGGATATAGAGGGTTTTCCACGCGTAGTTGTTTATTAAAGAAATTGACACCTAAGCAATATGTCAAACAAGTGAAACAAAAAGAAATAGAAGCAAAACAATTCAAACAATCATTAATACAAGGTCAATCAGAATACAATCCACAAACACTTTCATCTCAGGACCTACTCGACAATCAAAGACCTATCCCACTAAATGTTGAATTATTAAAATTCAAACCGTTAAGATTACCAAAAATCTATGGGGATGAAGTAGCAACATTGACTTTCCGTGGATACGATGAAGATAATTTAATTCGTATGGGTGAATTTGCATTAAGAACAGCTTATTATATGGGTATACCTATGTCATCTTTACTTAGTTTAAAAACTGAAAAGAGATTATATACAGTTATTAAATCCCCATTTGCACAAGCTAAATCAAAACAAAATTTCCATAGAACAACTTTTAATAAGCAATTAAAAGCTTATGATGCAAATCCTGATTTGATTGATTTATGGTTATCATATTTGAATAAACATAAATTTGCCGATGTGGAATGTAAAGCTGTTATTCATTCTTGGGAATCTTTGAACTATCATGACGAATTGAAGAAATTGGATGAATTTAAATTACCAGAAGCGTACGATGGTATTAATGATCCTGTGGCTGAGAAAGTACAAGAATTACTTGGATCCAAAGATTTCAAA
The DNA here is from genome assembly GCA_030557085.1 of Candida gigantensis. NCBI lineage: Eukaryota > Fungi > Ascomycota > Pichiomycetes > Serinales > Debaryomycetaceae > Candida > Candida gigantensis. The sequence continues at coordinate 68,487 of JAKTVG010000346.1, forward strand.
CAACATTTATAAAATGGATAAACTCTATCTATTCTACTTCATCCCTCCCCTGTATATATAAATATATAACTGTATATGTATGTATATTTTTTTTTATATCTTATCCATACACATCCCAACCTTCCTCCTCTTCTTCTTCGGAATCTTCCTCTTTAGCTTTTCTAATCTCTTCATCGATTCTCTTTTTCCTATTCGCTTCAACTTCCAATACGTTAGTTCGACACATGGGGCATGTTGAATTCATAAGCAACCAAGGCCCAACACAATCCAAATCGAAAATATGATTGACTCCATGTCCACATGGTAATCGAACAATCAAGGGGTACTTATCATCCTTAAATCGATTCGTACATATAGGACAAGACGAATCGTCACCCACTTGTTTCAACGGTATACGTTCTAACGTATCTAAATATTCCAGTGTCACACCTTTGCCTTGGGTTGGTTCACCAATGGTATCCAGAAGCATTTGTGCTAACGTAGATCCTTCCGTTTCGCTCAATTGACGTAATGCAGAAGCCAATGCTTCGTGGTTGGTTTCTCCCAATAATCCGTGTTCTTCTTGTTGAGTGGTTTGACGAGTTCGATTTAAGAAACCATCAATTAAGGTCGATAATGTTTCATGTTGTCGTCCTCGTTCTTGCTGTGGTCTCGAGGAAGTGATGTTGTGGTCATCTAGAGACAAATTAATACTATGTTAGCAAATATTCATAATTCTCCGTTTTGTTTGTTTCTTAAACTTACCTTCGTAGGTTGACATCTTTGATGGCAAAGTGAAGTGAATGTGCCTTGTTGTATTTCGCTAACAAAAAAATTACGTGCGAGTATACAGAGAAATGGAAATATAGCAAAATCAACAAAGCAATCAAATCGGTCTCCCGTAGCAAGATGTCATAATGACCTTTTGTAGAAACCTCTAACGTATTCTTCTTCTTTCGTTTATGCCTTTCACAGGTGTCTACAAGCAAACATACATAGAACAAAAAAGTACAAAAAAAAAGACATGTATTTAACCTATAATAGCTGAATCCTCAGTTGCTCTCTCTTTCTCTATATCAAATCCTCCCGTCACTTACCGTCCTGATCTGCTTCTTCATCTGCTTCGTTAACTCTATTTATTCTAGAAAAATAATCGGTTTTGGCCCACTCCGCTTTAGCTAGAAGTAATGGCGTCATAGGAGTTTCTTCTATTGGTGTCTGTACAGGAAGTATAACTGGTTCTTCACTCGTTGATGTTTTGTTCGAGTTTTTCGGAGGAGACGATAACCAAAACCTAGACGGCGATCCGCCAAGTGAGACTGGATCTAGGTTAGGAGAATCGGGTATTGATTGTTGTTGTATTGGAATGAACCTAGTTGCTGAATATGAATGGATATATTCCGTTGGAGAAGTAGCACTATTCACAACTTTCTGGTTCTGGTGATACGGTTGCATTCTTTGTAGTAGTTGCAAGTTGGTGTATGATGTAGTCATTGAATTTCGTAATAATGGTGGTGATTGATTTAATGAAAGTAGTGAAATGGTAGAACTGGATGGAATTAATCTCCCATCAACTTCTTTGCCCACTGAGGTGGCCAATAATTCAGGCTCGGGGTGATCGGTGTAGTAATGGGAGTCATCTCCCAATGTACGTTGAGTTCTTGGTAGTATATCCTTAGGTGAAGATGGCATGTAGTATCTATATGGGGTTGTATTATGATGGTAAATAAGTTCTGTAAGCAAAAGATTGAAATTTTTTTTTGCTCTCTCTTTGTTTCTATTGCATTGTATTTGTATGGCATTTGTATTTTGTAGTAATAATTTTATTCAGATAACGTATATGCAGTACCACTAGTTTTGTGTGGCATACGACAATAAATAAAATTCTTGGTGAGCCAATCGGAATTATAACTCCTATACGACGACCGCGATAATCTTCTCCTATTCTAGAAGTACATACCGCATAGATTAAACCCCACAATTCATTTCATTTCATCTGATTATGTAAGTTACTTTTACTAGATCATATTTATCTATACGAATATATCTATCTATTTACTACTGTCTGCATATGCTAATTCTATTGGTCTATATACTAATATACCCAACAATCAATACTCTCCCGCATCAGTAGGATCTATTTTGAATATCTTGTCGGGGTTAAGAATTCTATTGGGATCAACTGCTAATTTGATCTTTCTCATCAAGCCTATTGTATCATCACCCAACTCCAATTGTAAGAAATTACGTTTGGCATTACCAACACCATGTTCACCAGTACAAGTACCTTCATTTTGTAATCCTAATTCAATCATTTTATCAACCAATTTCTCTACTTCATCCCTTTGTTCATGTTTATAGAAAATGTCTGCATGGAAATTTCCATCTCCGGCGTGAGCTAAAATGATTGAACGGAAAGGTGATTCTTTAATTAAAGAATTTATTTCATTTAAAACTTTAGATAATTTAGACAATGGAACAGCAATATCAGTGACCCAAATTCTAACATCTTCGGAAATTTCATTTTTACCCCAATTTATCATTGCATAAAATGCATTCTTACGAGCTGAAAATAATTCATCTTGTTCTTCTTTATTTTTAGCAAAAATGAAAGAATCAGCATGGTTTTTCTCAGTGATTTGTTGCAAAATATTCACATTTTGTTGTACTACATTCTCATTGATCCCTCCAATTTTGAAAAAAATCGTAGGACATTCTAACCAATTTCTCGTAGTGTACCCACTATAATTCAAACAATGCATCATATCTTTATCCAAAAATTCAATCGCTGTAGGTTGAATCCCCGACCGGAAAACTTGAGCAACTGCATTAGTAGAATCTAAAATCAGTGGGAATTGCACCACGACAACAGTCTCCAGTTTCGGAATAGGATAAACTTTACAAACCGCCTCAGTAACTATCCCTAATGTCCCCTCACTTCCAATAAACAAATTTGTCAAATTATACCCAGCACTTGATTTCCTCGGACGTTTCTTCGTCTTTACAATTGTTCCATCGGATAATACAGCAGTCACTGAAATCACATTGGCAGACATGGCACCGTATCGAGAAGCATTGATACCTGATGCATTGGTTCCAATCATCCCTGAAATCAACCCATTAGGACCACAATCAGTTCCAAACATTAATCCATGAGGTTCCAATATTTCATTTAATCTTTGCCAATTAACACCGGCTTGAACAACAACGTCAAGATCATCATCATGGATCGCTAACACTTGATTCATTTTTGAAGTATCGAGAACAACTCCTCGACGCGTGGAATGAAAATGACCCTCTAATGATGTCCCACCACTAAACGGCACAACGGGCACTTTATATTCATTGAGGATTTTTAAAGCTTCTGATACTTGTTCCGTTGATGTTGGGTAGATGATGAATTGTGGGACTTCATTAGGCAATGGCTTGTGTGTGGTGAAATCATTCCCTGTATGATGGTCAATCTCAGGCTTACTATTCACAACAGAGATTCCCAATTCTTGAATCTTGGAAACAACTTTAGGGATCTCGTTTTCTGGACAATATTTAGGTGAGTCCAAAGACGTTAATTTCGTGGTTGATTCTAATGGGAAAAGGTTCTTCGGAGGATTCGAAATAATTGAGGATTGTCCATATTTATATGCAAGGTATGATGTTGATGTGAATGCAGAGGCACCAACGGCCAATTTAAACGAAGTTGAGCTTAATAGTCTTCTCCACGCCATGACCTCGGACTAATGTTTTAATGAGGGGGGTTGTTGAAATCTGATCAAAAAAATTTTCACTTTATCTGCTCATGAGTCAACAAAGAAATTTTATGCGCGCTTAAATGGATTGAGCCACAGTTGGATAGATCCACCCAAAACAGACCCCGAAAGTTTACTTGTATCATATATTACTGAGTTCATTGTATACAATTATGTTATAACCACGAGCCAACAAAGCATAGTATAGAAAAGTCCGATGGGATACATAGCCAACAATACTCTACCAGGGAACACACCTGAACATTGAACGCTCAACACACCAGCATATATACTCCAGGCATCCAAAACACCCATCAACACCAATCTAATCAAACGCCATTTAATAAGCAAAGTAGATAAAATCACACCTATAACTATAGGAAACATAGAATAACCAATTGCACTCATTGCAGACATGAAAGAAATTGTCCCACCTAATAATTGTACATTTAAACCAATGACAAAATAAAATATCCAAATGGTCGTGAATGAACCCGTAAATGTTTCAGTGGCCGTTACTTCATTTTTCAATGCTAAAACAATAGAGAAAACAAGGGAAAATATAAGAGGACCCCATAAATCCCATTCCAAATTATCTTGTTTTATCAATACATCATTTGAAATCCCCGTGGTTTCTTCATCCACTGTGTTTGTACCGGATAATTGTGATGGAACATTTATACCGTTTGAATTGGCAAATTCGACAAATCGCGATTGTTGTTGTTTCGCCAATTGGGATAATTGCATGGGCCATAATACAATAGCTAATCGTTTTCCAATTTGAAGAATATCTCGTTTCAACGTCTCCCATACTGATTCATCCAATGTATCACCTCCGGAATATTGACGTTCTTTGATTTTCACAGGTATCTGTGGAGTAGAACCGGATGTATTGTTTGTGAATGATGAAAATGCATTGGCTAAATCAACCTTGGGAACAAATGAAGAAAAGGGTGAGGTGGTACTTTGGTTGGTCCTTGATGTGGTGCTGTGTTGTGTTGGTTCTTCGTCATCATCTGGAATGATAAAATCATCAATGTCTGGAGTCACATGTTTAGAAGAATTGAACGGTGATGACATATTGTCGGATGTTGTGTAGCTTTGTTAAATGGAAGTTGATGATATTCAGAAATCAATAGTAAAGAAAAAAAAATATGCAGTTGTTGTTAACAGTTGGCAAAAACAAAAGCGACGGTCGTGCGCAATGGTTGCAAACTGGTGAATTTCCACCCAAGAGAGTTTAAGTTACGAATATATGAAAGGTTCAATGTAAATACGTTTAATAAAATATATAATACAAGTAGCAGATCTGCTCTAGATGTGGAAAGAGAGGACAGAGCAACGTGATTTGTAATTGTCTCCTTTAACATCATCTGTCTTGCAAAGTCACGTGACTTGATCTTTTTTCTCAGCGAAATTTTTTTCCATTTTTTTGGAAAAAAATTCAATTTACGACTTCCTTTCCTTCATTTCGATCTTTAATTACAGAATGCAAAAGAAATTCTATAATTTTAAATGATCAACTACGTAGTATTTAAGTAGTATTTTAACTTAAGATTCTTAAATCAGAACATTTTAGGGTTTTTTCGTTAATTATGATCAAAATTGTGTATTTCATAAATCGTTGTTTAATAGTTGTTGGGCTTATATTTTTGTATATTTTTATTGAAGAAATAGATTATATTTGTTTCTACGGTCATTTTATACAATATAATTAAGAGCATTATTATTGAATTTGGTGAGTATACGGTGCTTTTTGTAAAAATTTCGGGTTTGCCAAGGGAGGTAACTTGGGAAAATCGAGAAAAAAAAAGATCAAAAGAAACAAGGAGCGTGGAACCCATAGTCTTAAATCTCGACTTTTGTTCCGTGAGTCCTACGAAATTCGTAAATTCGTGGGACGAACTTCGATTTTTTCGTGAGCGACTTTAATTACATGGGGGTAACGAAATTGGTATTTTTGTGGGGCGAACTTCATTCCGAACACACTGTACTCCTACAACGGATAGACTATTGATGTATGTGCGGCTGCCAAATAAAAACTTCACTTGTATACTGTCTCTCTAAATAATTCTATAACTATAAAACTCAATCTATTTAATCATCAAAGTTGTTGAAAGCTGGGTTACAAGTTCTAGTAACACCATCCTTATCAGCCAAATCGTTCAAAGCATTAAAATCTTCCTTTGATAAAGTGAAAGTTTTCAAATTAGCAATGATTCTAGATTCAGTGACTGATTTAGGTAAAACAACGGTTTTTCTTTGAACAGCCCAAGAAATCAAAACTTGAGCTGGTTCAACACCATTCTTTTCAGCAATTTCAGTAATTGTTGGATTTTTAAATAATGGTGCACCAGTTGATCCTAATGGTGAATAAGCTTCTAAAAAGATTCCTTTTGATCTCAAATAATTGACTAATTCCGGTTGGGTCAATAATGGATGTGCTTCGACTTGATTAACGGCAGGAACAACATCAACACCATCTGCAGTTAATAACTTTTCCAATTTCTTAACAGTGAAGTTAGAAACACCAATTGCTCTTGTCTTTTTACTTGATTTATAAATTTTTTGTAATGATTTCCAAGCATCGACAAAATCAAAATCATCATATGGTTTATTAGTTTCTTTATTTGTAGAAACTGGCCAATGGATCAAATACAAATCAACGTATTCAAGGCCTAATTTAGATAATGAAGTAGTCAATGCTTCTTCAGCAATTTTATGATCAGCATTCCATAATTTGGTAGTGATGAATAATTCTTCTCTAGGAATACCGGAATCTTTAATTGCTTTCCCAACACTTACTTCATTACCGTAAATTGCGGCGGTGTCAATATGTCTGTATCCATTCTTAAGAGCAGCAAAAACAGCATCATAGGCTTGAGTATCATTGTCAGCTTGCCATGTTCCGAATCCAACGGCAGGGATCTTGTTCCCGTTGTTTAAAATGAAATGATCTTCATTGACTTTTAATTCAGCTGGCATTGTGTATATATGTAATTGATAGGTTGTAGTATATAGAAAAAGAAAGAAAGGAGAAGAAAAAGAGGAATTAAGTATGCTCCGAGAATTTGAAAGGATTGACGTGGGTATTTAAATACCCCGAGAATTTTGCCTTTTTAATTTTTCACAGTTCGGATCGAATTGCTGCTTTTCCATAGTTAGAGCCACAGCAAACAAGCAAAATGATTTAACATGGTGACACAAAATCTTGATTCTCTCTCCCTATGACGATTACTAATATTAATACTGCAATAGTGGTGGTACTAGTTATGATTGGATTCAGCAATCAAAAAATACATCATATTACGTTCATCTACTATTGCTACAATTGGCATTAAAGTTACCTTGCTCTCACGTGACTCAAATTTAAAAAAAAGTTAATTGTCAAAAAAACACATTAAAAAAGTAATGAGGAGAAGAAGTATGTACAACTATGAAAAAAAAAACGGTTAAAATTTTATTTTTTCAATCCACTTAAAAGACCAAATATTCCACGTTTCTTAGTAGTTGATTTAATAGAAGATGCAGGACTTGTAGAATCTTCTATTTCACTTTTATGAGTTGAAGATCTTGACATTATTGAATGATGATTCAATTTATTTTTAGAAGTTTTACTAGTTGACCCAAGATCTGAAGTTGATTTCTCCATTGGAATCACTATTTCTGTATTTGCCCCTCGAAGTCCTCTTAAACTTGTATGTGAAGCTATACGTGAAAGTGAAGATGCACTCTTTGTCAATTTCGGCGGGAGTTGTAAATCCAGTAATTGCAGTTGTGGAGGTGGTCGTGTTAATGGAGATGATGATACTGACGTTGGTGGTTGTGGTTGTGGTTGTTGTTGTTGTACTGGTATAGAGAACAGTTTTTGAGATTCTGAAGGTGAACCCAAAGGCACCGATTGTGCTTTCCTGGTGAATACTTGCTCTTTCTCTTGCTTCACATCAGGTTCCCTTTGTTGTGGTAGTTGTGCTGCTTGGTATGCGATTTCACCCATGGCTACTTTCATATCTGCTTCATATTTACGGAATTTGGAAGTCATTGTTCTTAAATTGGATGCTCTTAAAAGTAATTTCATATCAGTTACCAAAGTTGCCGTTTCAAATATTAAATCAATGACGTAATCTGAAGGTGCATCAGAAGCAATCAATTCTTCTACTGTTATTGCCATATCTCTTTTTTCATGTTCTTCTTGTTTTTGTTTTTGTTCTTCCTCCTCTGATTGTTCAAGAATTCCTGGTGCTTGAATATCAAAAACTGATTTTGTTCTTGGTCCCATTGCTGGTACTGAATTATCTTTAGCTTCTAAATAAACCAATCCATATTCTTTATCAACTTCATCTTCTTCACTGGTAGAACTAGTTGGATTCTCTTCGTCATCTTCTTTTGGTGCTTCGTGTGCCTTGCGTTGGTTGTCTTCATCTTCTTCGTTTGCTGGTGTCATTGCTGTTGGTTGTGATGATTTTCTCAGTTGAGAACTTGAAATAGATTTCTTCTTCAACGACACAGCAACACTATCCACATGAGTTTTAGAAACTTTCTTCAATAACGTAATATCAATATATCCATCATCAACAGTATTTGAAAATCCTTCATATTCATCCATGGGGAATTCATAATCAGGGTCAATTGGAATACGTGCATCATGCATTAATTTCAAATATTTCGATTTAAGTTTCCTTGCTTCTCCAAGTATATAATTTTCTTTGATCCCAATAACTCCAAATAAAATCTCACTAATTAAATCATAAAGTAATGGTACTCTCATGAATTTAGCAATTAATAAATTGTCCATTAATGTAGGTGCCAATAACCATTTATTCCCAACTTGTCCAGTATACAAATATTCACAAAATGCTTTCACAGTAACCGTAGTGAATGGGAAATAAAGTTTTCTTGGAACTAAAGATGGTTCCATTTTAAAATTTTCACTATCAATATTATCAAAATGTAAAAGTGTATTGTCAAATAATGCTTGTTGTTTAGAAGCAAAATCAGGAGACATGGGTGTAGGCATCCCATCATTTTCACCACTAGTCATACTTTCCAGACTATATGTACTTGTTGTACTAGTTGCATTGCTCAATCTTGCCATTGTAGGAGCCATGGGTATGGTTGATGATGATATATGTATTGGTGAACTCGGATCATCGTTTGGTTTCTCAGTCATGTCAAATGATTTTTTTCTCAAACCAGATGGTGGTGATGGTTTACCGTAATTTGCTTTCAAAGTGGGAAATGGTGCACTGAATAAATCACCTGAGGAATTACCACTACCGCCACTACCACCTTGTCCAGATAAAGATGGACGCGGTGATGAAAATGGAGATTCACGAGGTGATCTGGATATTGGAATGTTTCTCAACGCAGTTAATGTATGTATCAAAGATGATCTCGGAGAACTATGGTCTTGAGAATTCCTTCTAGATGAACTTCTAAATGATGCTAGAGCTGCAGGGACAGCAGGTATTTGTTCGTCTGGTAATGGAAGTTGAGGTGGGATGTCTTGTAAATGAGAAGTTAACAATGAACTTGAATTTGATTGGAATGAACTTGTTGATCCTTTCCTTGGCATGACTTGATGAGGATCCACTGCTGATGAAATAGAATTTCCAATTGCTCTTTCCTTGGTGCTATTACTATCACTACCCACTTCATTATCATCTCCACCTTCGACGGAATCTTTTGACTCTTGAAACGGTAATCTAAAATGTGGCATATCTTTATGAGACGGTTTAAAATTCGAACCACCAAGAGATGCTTTTTCCTTTTTATCATGATCATCAGAAGATGAGGAAATAGATGATTCACTTAATGATAATTTCAATTTGGGAATTTCAGTACTTGAAGTAGACTGTGATTGACTAGATTTAGATCTCAATCTTTGATTCTCATTTAACCCGAGCATTTGATCATTTTCAAATTTATCAACAGCACTTACATAACCCCGAGCTAATAACAGAATAAAAAATCTACCCCATCTTTCCAATAATACCGCCGATGAAACAGGGATCCTATCTCCATTACATGTAACCAACTCGAAATCCGCAACCAAATCACCATATCTGTTGAATGCATTTCTTCCTAAAGTAACTGCCTCTGGAGGGAAAACAGATCTAATTGTTGTGTATGAAGCTTTGGGAGCTGCATAATGAACATAGTCACTGAAACTAACAGCTGTTGGAGATTTACTACTACTCGTTGATGTTGTGGATTTTTTCCTCAAATTTGTTGTTGATTCAGGAACTCTGCCAACCTTTATTTGATCTTCGTCTTCCTCGTCATCTTCAGATGTTCTTTCAACGCTACTTTCACTCAGATTTAATAAACTCACCCCAAATGGTGATTCGTTTCGTTGAGAAATGGATTCTTGAAATCTTCTATGAGTAGGTGAAGCAACAAATGAGTTGCCCCTATTCTTCATCGTCGTTGCACTCCGTTCACTTGATAATTCCAAGCCAACTAATAAATTCGTAACGGGTAAACTAACAGTCAACATGATGCTGAAAAACCGTACACTACTTGTAGTCCTCGAAGTCAAAATATTCCCAATCAAAACAACTCTATGATGTGATTGCCATGCAAACCCACCCCAAAATCTATGGCTTCCGTATTCATGACTACAAAAAACATTCAATCGTGACCATTTCCCTGTTGGTCTATTATACACAAAAATGGATATGTCAAATTCATCAGGTAAAAACCCCGTAATAACAATATTTTGACCAAATAACCCTGCGGTTGGATATCTTAAATTATGAGGCACTGTCAATGATGACATTGTTGATGATGCTGTGTACGTGTCCTCATATTGACATAATGTTTTCCCATTCTTGATTCCCTTTTTACTTGTTTTAAATGATATCATTGGACTTTGAGGATTTTTATTCTGATACGTGGGGCCATATACGACAATTTGTTCTTGATGGGTTGTTGTGATTTGTTTATTGTGCATTTGCTGTTTTTGTTTTTGAGTTTCAACATCGTCTACAACGTTCAAAATAACATTTCTTGTTTGATCAATATTTAGGTAATGTTCGTCATTCGATACAATAGCATTTACTCCTGATTTGCTATCTTTTTCTTTATCACCAGTGCCGACTTGCAAATGGAAAGAATGAGAACCAACATATCTTTTCTCCACTAAATCAAATACTGAATTATCGTATATAGCATTTGAATTTTTATCTTTCCCACCGGCAATGAAAATCCCAAAATGATCTTTTCTATTAACAAATCCAAGGCTTGAAATGACTGTCAATTTATGATTGAAACGAGGAGTAGGAATGGCATCATCTAATTCATAATTAGATCCATCATGTAATAAAGTCCATTGCATAAGTTCCAAATCGAATTCCCATAAATCATTACATGGTACTAATTTTTGATTATTATTCCCTTGTTCATTTTCTGTGTGTTCTTGTAAAATCAATCCACCAAATAAATATAGACAGTTATTAATTGCGCATATTTGATGCAATAATCTTGGTTTGGGACGTATTTCTGATTCTTCTAAAATCACACGAGACCAATGTCTTTCAATTAAATTTAAATAAAACAATTCTCCAGAAAGATATTTTTCTAAAGTTTTAAATTTTGATAATGTAAGATTCATTCGATTATCGAAAATATCATGAATTTCTGTAATAGTATTACTCAATAATTCTAAACCTATTGTTAAACCCCCATGAGTGAATACCAATGAATTGTACAATGTTGACGCTGAACCAGTTCGAACATTTAAATTCAATCGATCGTCTTTCTCAGTCGGGGGTAGTTGTAAATTGTGACATGCACTTGCAGTTGGTATCAATGTACTCATCCTGATGGAGTTGATTGCTGCTAGTATGTTTGATTCCGGTGGTTGTATTTGCAGATCAAGAATTCCCACATTCAACTAAAGTGATGCAAGTTTTTTTTGGATTGAGTACTTGTGAAAATGAATAGTAAAGAAAAAATTGATTAAACAAGGGAAGATGGAAAAAGAAGGAACTGTAGCAGATGATGGTGTTATGAGTTAGTGTAGTATATGAGGAGATGAGGGAATATGAATAAGGGAGGGATAAGTTAATTTAGTAAAAGATGAAAAAAGGCTTGTGTGCGTATGAAATTAGCTTATTAGTTTGTTAGTGTTGTTAGTAGTGTTGTATTGCAGGAATATTAGCCCTTTTTTTTTTCTCTTCTTCCTCTGCGTATTCAATCTTCTTATTCTGTGGGTGTGCGTATAATAATAATACAAAATTACAAAATTTGGCGATACTATACATACAACCCCATACAACACAGAAGGTGCATACAATAATAACAACAACAACTAATAAACATGACTTTGATTGCTATAAGTATTGCTTCTGTCAAACAAAAATCATGTGAAGAATTACAAATTTTAATCAGAATCCGATGTAGAAAGATGATTTCAGCAAACAATATCTCTGAATTCTAGCTTCTTTTTTTTTTTTCCTATAATATCAGCAGAAGACAAGGAAACAGTTGTGTTCTTCGCATCAGCTGATGCTACCCTTTACAATATAGTACTCAGAAAGTACATACACCTTCGGTGGTCGCCAACTTGTATAGCATAACTACAGAGTTTGTAAACGGAAGGCAAGGTGAGCTAGGGCACTGGTCATCCAAAGGTATCCAAACTTCCCGGAGCAACATAGATGACCTATTCATATTTCGGTTATAGGGATCGGCTCACTTTCTCCGCCTATTAGCATTTTTCCAATCTTGTTGCCTTGCTTATATCTTCTACTCTCAGTGTTGCAATCCTAATATATAGACAACACTAAAGCTAGTTTGAAAATCAATAAACCCCGAATCTTAATGCTATGAAATTGACTTGGGAGAGAACAGTAGTGTGACTAAAATGTAAAAGAGATTGTCCCTTTTTGTTTACTGGTGCTTAAATGTTATTAGCTGGTTGTCAATATTCTGGAAAGATTGCAAAATTTAAAATTAGCTCACAAATTATTCAATCTTCCTTCTTGATAATAAAGTTTACACGATTTTTGCAACAAAATTTTTTAATAAATATTGGCATTCCAACTAGTTTATTAAACTGCAAAATAAGTGTTACTATTCGTCACCTTTATATTCAATGATTCCTTATAAGCCCTAAAGAGTGGAACCACATGTCAGCATATCAAGTCCATATAAACTAACAGATTAATTTAGTCACGTGATATATATCGCGATGTGTTTATCTATTTGGAATGCCGGTTATTTTTGTGTAACCGAAGTTAATAAGTCCAAATTAGGCAATTCAATCAACAAATCGAGTAATTTCATTGCCTATTGTTATATATATATACTTAATATTGAGAGGTTTGTCTTTTTGATTTGATAGCTGATTTGCACACCTGGACCAAATGATATCACAGTGGTGTTTAAGAGAGGACGAACAGAATCATGAGATAACTTGATTTATGATATCATACCATCATTTCGTTGCATAGTGAAATTTATACCTTGAGGACTACAATAGTGATTGTTATCACCGACTTCTAGAAAAATGACCGGATACTCTATTTCTGTCTCCAGGTGTCGTTCTATACGAGATGTGTATAAAAGTCTAATAAGTACCTGACCCTCTCAAACATAATGAGAAGGCCGTAGGCAATTATACTTTTACCAGCAAAAAAAGAGATAATGCGTCTCGTTGTTATCAGTGAAACACAATGTCGTCATTGATATTGTTGTCGCAGTTTCATTTTCTGGTGCTTGTTCTTCTTCTTCCTCTTCCATGAGAATTATGAGGTCACAAAACCAAGACTCTTGAAAAATAGGAAAAAATGGGACTAAAATTAATAATCTATCAGTAATATCCGATACTGGTCGGTTGGTGTGGTTATCCACATCAGTACATATCTCGAACAAATATGGCGATGGAAATGACACAGGATGAAGCAAATTCACCAGAGCTATTAATAGAGTCAAATATTAAAGTTTCTAGATGGATAAATAGTTTTTTTCATCGTCATCTTCAATCAAGTAGAAAGTTCTAGTATTAGATAGCAACCTTGTCAAAAGTATTTGGTCTATTTTTTCCAGCCCTTCGTTATTTTTTTCTGTGGTCAAGGAATATTATATTTCGCACCCCCACTTCCATCCACACTGGGGGCTCACCCCCCCTTAAAAATTATTACCACCTTCAATTACATGGGACTGTGGTGTTGAAGATGATGATTCAGTTAGGGATTACTACTATCGACGGAATTGGTTGAAACTAATAAGCACAACAGATCCATCTAATATGCATTATACGCGTTGATTATCAAATTGTATAATTTCATCCTCTCAATTGCTCCGGAATTATTGTTGTGTTTTTTTTTGGTGTAAAATTTGACTTTTTTTTGTCCTCCTTTTTTTTATGCTGTATTTGTCGTTGGTGAAATTCTGCAATTTTCCAACTGACCTAAGCTCCCCTCCTCCCTAATTAAATATTTAATTATTGGTTGCCATTTTTTTTTCTTGCTTTCTTTCTACTTTTACTACAGTTTTCTTTCTTATATCAACACACATATATATCATCAATTGAGATTAAATTCATTATGTCTTCTGAATCTCAATCTCAATCTCCAGGTTTATTGAAGAAATTAGCCACAGGAAGTAGTTGGGTCTCTCCATTCAGAGCCCAATCTTCTGAAGATGACCCAAAAGCGAAAAAGAAGGTCAATTTATACAAACAATTCAAGAATTCTAATAAGATTGAAAACATTAAAGTCCCAATCAAGTATTCTCATCATCCTACTTTAGAAGCCGAGGCTAAAAAAAAGAAACAAGCAGAAGCAGCTGAAGAGAAAAAGGCTAAGGAAGCAGCAGCAGCAACAGCCGCATCAACCGAAGCCAATGAAGAAGAAGAGAAACTCGAAGATGAAGCCAAGGAACCATTGATTGAAGATGAAGAAAAGGATGGCGAAGAGGAAAAACTTATCACTGACGGTGATGCAACTGAGGAAAAAGAAGCCGTTTCTGAACCAAAAGAGGCTGCAGCAGCAACCGAAGAAGCTGAATTAGAAGATGGTGCCAAAGAAAAGCTTATTACTGACGAACCAGCTACTGCTGCTCAAGAAGAAGAAGAAAAGCTCGAAGATGGCGCTAAAGAACCATTGATTGAAGATGGAAAAGCACTTGTTGGTGATGATAACATCGAACAACAAGTTAAAGAAAATCCAATTGAACTTGTTGACCAACCTTCTCAAGTTAAGTATGAACCTATTGAATTACCAAACCAAAAAACTTTAGATGAGTTGAAGGATAAACCAGCTTTGTTGAAACATTATCAAGAATTAAATGCCATTGGTGTTGGTTCGGTTGCTACTAGAATTGAGGATCCAAACAAAGTTATTGAATTGGGTTCTGGATTGAGAATGACACAACAACAATTGTTGGATATTGCTGCTAAAAGAGTTGCCCCAGTTCTTACCAATATCAATGAACAAGTTTCTAAAACCAGACAAGAAGATGAAATTAAGAGACAATACGAATTGGATGGTAAGGTCAAGAAACACGAAGGTAAGTTGCAATCCGAATTTGACAAGTATCTTGGTAAGATTGGCAAGAAGAAGTCAAAGTTCAACAGTGAAATTGATGAAAAATTGGGCCATTTTACAAACATGATCACCAAATCTCACAACACTGCTGCAGATTTCGAAACAACTACCAAAGGTGAAATTGAAACAGCCAATAAAGAATACGAAGAGCGTGAAGTTAAGGCAGGTGAACAACATGCCACTGACAAGGAAAACCTTGAAAAGAACCATGAAGAATTATTGGCCACCAAGAAACAAGAATTGGAAGATGCCAAAACTGGACAAGAAACCGCTACCCAAGAAATTGCAGAATTAAGAGACCATAAAACTGAATTGGATGACAAGAATTCTGAATTGGCTGACAAGATTGAACAATTGACTGCTCAATTAAATACTGAAATTGCCAAATTGGATGACTTGAAAAGTCAACACAAGACTCATCAAGATGCCATTGACGCCAATATATCCAAGAAAGAAGAATTAGATGGTAATTTAACCACTATTCGTAAAGATCTTTCTGACAAAAAGGAAAAACATAAAGGTTTACTGGCCGAAGTTGGAATTTTAGGTGGCGCTGCTGCTGCTTATGCTGCTAGATTGACTACTTTGCATTCTGAAAAAGACGCTCGTCTTCAAAGACTCGATGAAGCTAAAGCAAAACATACCACTTGGTTACAAGAAAAACGTGATTTAGCTGAAGAAACTGCTAGAGAACATGAACGTAAGAGATTAGAAGCAACCGAGGAATACGAAACCCAAAGACACATTGAGGAATTGGAAAGACAAAAACAAAAAGAAGATCGTGAAAGACAAGAACAAGAAGAAGCTGAACAAAAGGAAAGGGAAGCCAAACAAGCTGCCGAGGAAAAAGCCAGAATTGAAAAGGAAGAAGCTGAAGAAAAAGCCAGACTTGAAAAGGAACAAGCTGCAGAAAAAGCCAGACTTGAAAAAGAGCAAGCTGAAAAGGAAGCTCAAGACAAAGCTTTGAAAGAACAACAAGAGAAGGAAGAAGCCGAGAGAAAGAAGAACGATGTTGAATATCAAGTTTCTCAAGCAATCTTATTAAGGGAAGCCGACCAAAAGAAGTTTGAAGAAGAAAGAACTGCTGATGAACGTCTTTACACTGAACGTAAAGCTAAGGAACAGGAAGAAACCGACAAATTGTTGAAAGAAATTGACGATTTGAAATTGGAAAAAGAAAGAGCTGCTGAGTTGGAAAGAGAAGAAGCTGAAAGAACTGCTCAAGCTAAATTGGATCAAATCGAAAAATTGAAACAAGAACATGACGCCAAGACCAAATTGTATTATGAAAAATTAGCATTTGAGAATTTGCAAAAGGAAAGATTGGAAGAAGAGGTTGCCAATTTGAAGAAGATCAAAGAATTGAGAGAAGAAAAGGCAAGATTAGCTAGTCAACAATATAAGGATCCTGAATTAGAAAAAGTCAAGAAATTAATTCTGGAGAGGGAGTTGGAGGTTGATGCATTGGCGAAAAAAATTGAGTATGATACTCCAGAACCTCCTGCTAAAACTGAAGGTCATTTTTTAGGGATTAGCAATGATAGCAAATCTGGAGCCATCCCTATTGTTCCTCAATCCAAAGATGTTTCTGTTGGGGAAAAAATACCACAATCAAAAAGTGTAAATGAAGATGAGAAGAAGAAGGATAGTCATTTTGGCGGTGCTGCTTTGGGTGTTGCAGGTGGTCTCTTAGCTGGTACAGCCGCAGGTGTTGCTGCTGGAGCTTCTGCTGTTGGAAATGCTGGAAAAGGTGCTGTTGCAGGTGTTGCTGGTGGTGTGTCAAGTGCTGCCCCATCCGCCGGTGGTGTTAGTAAAGATGTGAGTGTGCCAAATGGTACATCTCCAGCTGTCTCTGCACCAAGTGCTCCAGCTGTCTCTGAAAAGAAGTCATCTGTCAAATCCACTACTCCACCAGTTGAGAAACAAAGATCAAATAGTCTTACTGATAAGTTCAAGGGCTGGGGTAGAAGATTTTCTACCAAAGATAAATCAAAGGAAAATGTTGCCAAGTCTACCAGTGAACCATCTGCTTCAAAAGCTAATGGTGTTGTTGCTAAAGATGGTAAAGATACTGTTGGTGGAGTCACTGCTTTAGATGCTGAAAAGGATGCAGTTGTTGCCAAAGACAAGAGTGTTATTGGAGGTGTCAATGCTAATGATGTTGAAGTGAAACCAACTGGGGCAGCTGCCGTTGCCGCTGCTACTGCTGCTACTACCAATGGTACTCATGCTACTGATAATGAATCTTTTGAAGTTCAATCAGTTTATGAATTAGTTTCTGATGGTGAATATGAAGCCAATAAGTTAGATCCTAATTATTTTGAAGTTACTGAAGAGGAATATGAAACTCATAAGGGAGAAGAAAAGAAAGTGACTCTTTTGGAAAAAATCCTTGAATAAAAAGAAGAGGTGGAAAAGAATTGACATTTTTAAGCAAACTTTAGCTTATGTTTTGATTTTTTGATTTTTTATTTGTTTTAATTTTTATCTTTGACATTATTTGCTTTTAAGCATAATTATTTGTTTTTATATTTTTTGTTTAGTGTGTATTATGAAATGCAAAATGTATTTTATCTATTTTTTTTTTAATCTATTTAATCAAATTTGATTTTTTTACCAGAAGAAGGAACAATTGCAACACTTGCTCTTTGAGCAGTAGCCAAAGCAACTGAAGATTTCATACGTTTATTTGAATTATTGTTATTATTATTATAATTATTATTGTAAGAACTTTCTTGTTCACCTCTTTCATGATACTGTCTCTTTCTTGGTCTTTCATCATATTGTCCTTCCTCATAATTACTCACTCTAGGACCACCACTTGTCTTAGCAACACCATCACTACCATTATTCCTGTGTTCTGAACGTTCATTATTATCACCATGTCCATTATCATGATCATCATTGAAACGTTTAGGTCTTTTTTTAGATCGATCTTCACCATATTCCATTCTTAATTTTCTATTTATTAACATTTTCGTTAATTTCGATTTTAAAGCATTTGTAGCTCCTTCTTCATCTTTAAAATCAATAAATGCAAAACCTTTACATTTCCCAGTATCTTGAAAAGTAGCCATTCTAATTCTTGTTATTTCTCCACAATGTCTAAAATGTTCATCTAATAAATCATCAGTTGTATCAAATGATAAATTCCCCACAAATAAAATCCTACTTGGTGGATTACCACCACCAACACTACCAGTGGTGGTTGTTGTGCTTGGTTCAGGACGACCTTCGAAAGAATTTGCATCTTTGATTAATAATTTCCGACCATTTAAAACCAGTTCAGAAAGTTCAATGATTGTCTTGACATGATCAGAACTAGGGACATCAACATAAGCAAACCCCTTTATTTGATTCCCTTGTTTTTTAGGAATATTTATTCTTGTTATATCTTCATTTTGAATCAGGGGTGTAGAATCAGTGGTTTTACCAATTATAAATCTTGATAAATCTTCTTCTGTTGTATCAAATGATAAATTCCCAATCCATACAGCAAATGGTGATTTCTTAGGTGGTTGTTCTGGTTCTGTTTCTTCAGTGGTGGTTTCCGGTTTGGCAGGTGGATGTTTCTTGGATAATTTAACTAAATCCAATTTCCCCTTTTTTAATTGACGTTGTTGTTTTTTAGAAAGTGGGATTTGTGCAGATAAATCAATCTCTATTTCTTCTGATGATTCATGTTTCCTTTTCTTGGAGGAATCTTTTACTACTGGTGGTGGTGATTGTTCTGTATCTGACATTTTTCGTTGTTTGGTAATGGTGGTAATGGTCATCGCAAGAATTTTTTTTTTTTAAGGAATTCCTTTAATGTATTATCGATGCAGCAGACAGGCGCACAAAATTGTAATTGATCGAAAAGTCTCTTGGGGGACCTGATTAAACTTTGGAGCCTATAGATCTCTCTCTCTTTGTTTATCTCAAATTGATACCCTTTCAAAAACATACGGAGAGAGAAATCAATGCCGAATATTTTACCATCCTTGTAATACAGGGTGATAATAAATGAATTTGACCAAGAAATAGAAAATTACAGTACTATTAGTAATTTTTTTTTGCTTTTTTCGCAGCCTTTTTTGATTGATCCCTCTAGAAAATCAAGTTCCAAGAAGAAGTGTTTAATCAATCTACATCTTTTTAAGTATGTTTTAATATATATATTATAGCATTACAATGTGGGGCCTCCCTATTTATCTATTTTCACTTTCTTTTTTTTTAATTATCGTCAACCATTTCCAGCCATAACCATTTTCTCCATAATTCACCACTTTCCAATATGATATTATCTATGAAATTAACTTTATGTTTTTGATCTTTTGAATCATTAGATATGATGATTGTACTAGTTGGGAAAATTGAATCTTCAGGACCTTCCAAAATGTCAGTGGTTGTGTTGGTGGTGGAATTATTATCTTCATAATAATCACCTATTGGCAGGGGCATAACCATTGGTGATGTTGAACTAGATGAACAAGTTGAATAATGACTCATTCTTTTCATTTTTTGTTGTTGCTGTTGTTGTTGATGTTGATGCAGGTTATGTTTCTTCTTCTTTTGATTATATTTATATAATTTTGAAGGTAATCGAGATAAAAATTGTCGGATTTCATGTTGATCTAATTCAACCAATGTGTTTTCTTTGGATTTTAATAATGATAATGATATGAAA
The DNA here is from genome assembly GCA_030557085.1 of Candida gigantensis. Taxonomy (NCBI): domain Eukaryota; kingdom Fungi; phylum Ascomycota; class Pichiomycetes; order Serinales; family Debaryomycetaceae; genus Candida; species Candida gigantensis. The sequence continues at coordinate 88,436 of JAKTVG010000346.1, forward strand.
ATCAATGCTACATGTGGATCAACTCGTGAAAATGGAATAGATAGACTAGGTGGTGGTGGAGGTGCAATCGTGGATGAAGTCTCTGGGTTGTTGCCTGTGGTAAATGGTCCAGGAGAAGTACGCTTTGATATATGTAATTCATTATTTAATTCATTCACCAAATCTCTAAATGAACTTCTCTTGATATCCCCTTCTACCCGTGTTAGTTGTCCACCATATGTATATTTAGAAGCATCATTGTCAGTGACAGTTGCCGTTGTGTTTGTGGAGTCAGTTACATTACTATTCCCATTGGCATCATTATCTTCAGAACTAACAGACCAAAAAATATCAGGACCCAATTTATCCAAAGTATTTCTATTAACATAATTTAATTTTTCATAATAATAATTAAAATCACGTTTTGGATTTTTTAATCTCCAACCTAACATAAAATCCCAAATTCTTCCACGATCATATTTTGACCAAACTTTTGTTCCAACAAATTTTAACCACCAAATTAACCATTCATCATCAAGACATCCAAATTTTGTTAAAATTTGTTCTTCATGAAAATATTGAGATAATTCAGGTAGTAATTTACGAAGACAATATATGAAATAAGATACTCTTTCTTCTATGGTACCTCCGGTTCTTGGCAATATCGTTTTATTTATCTTTGGTGGCTGTTGTTGTTGCTGCTGTTGTTGTTGCTGTTGCTGGGAGTCTTTTTGAAATTCCTGGGTTTTTGATGGGGTTTCCATACCTTTCTTTTTCCGTGATTTTGGATCGGGACAATGTAACAAAACCAACACTAGCCTTTCATAAACTTCTCTAAATGACATATTGGATATTTTCTCATCATGATAAATTAATTTTTCAAGGTACGGTTTTAAATCAGGAATATTATCAATATAATTGGAATAATCATCTAAAAGATTAACAATCAAAGAGTTGTTTGATGCGGAATAATTTCTTCCAACTAACACCCAAGGAGTTTTAGGAATTGGAGGAAGCCATTCTGCTAAATTCAAAGCAATCCAAGTTAATGACAGATCATATTTAATAATTTTCCCCCATTTCACAATGAATTTTAAAATAGAATTTTCCAAAATTGATAGTATTTCACCTTCAGTTTCACCAAGGGTATATTTTGATTGAGAATATTTCAATCTTTGAATATATTTCGTAAGATCACGTTTTATCTTTTGTCTTGTTTCTTCATCATTCGTTTCGTCATCATTATTATTCTTAACATCATCGTCATCATCATCAATTATGGCACTATCTTTAACACTTGCACTTGTATCACGAGTAGGGGTATTGTTATTTGAAGAAGAAGAAGCAGAAGAATTGGTTCTGCTACTGTTATTTGATTCGTGTATTAATTCATGATCAGGTTGAATGAATGGATTCACCACAAATGGATGTGATTTTAGTAAAATCGGCCATACTTTGAATCGTAATATTGGAGGAATTCCCTTTTGTCTAGCAATTAAAGCTAATCCATGATGATTTCTAGTATTAAGATATTCTTTACATAAATTGAATATATCCAAATCATAATTAAACGATGGTTTATGATCTTCTTCAATAGATGAAATGGCCTGTGTCAGTGGTGGTCTGAGTGGAGTTACAATTGCAGGCGGAGTCAAATTGGGTTTTGAATCACATAATAGATCCTCTTCAACCAAGGTATTTGGTGTGGTTGCAGAAACACTCGGAGATCTTGAACTTGAAGCAGATGACTCAGTAGAAGCTTTTGACATTTATGACTTGTGGGAGGGAGTAGAAGACAATGTACGTGTTTCCGGCAAAAAAGGAGAGAACAGATATGTGTTTTGGATGGGGAGGAGAGGTTGTTGTTTAGTATAGTTTTGGGGTTGGTGTAAAGATAAAGTGATTCGGCGTAATCTTTTGAAAGGGAGAAATGCAAGAACGATAATCAGAGTTGATTTCTCAGACATCTAAAATTTTTTTTTTTTTTTGTTTAATTAATAAATTAATTATTAAATGTACTTTTTTTTTGCCCTGCTGGAATGGATGGATGGAATGGAATGGTTCGTAGTGATACAGCACCACCACCACCATCGTGTCGTGTGGAAAAAACGGCCCCGGCGCACGCCGTACCCAAGAAATTTAGCCAAACCAAAACCAATCGTCGTACTACAATTAAAAATTTTTTCTGCCATGCAAAGCGAACAAACGAGAAAAGAAAAAAACTTAAAAATTTTTTTTCTATTACAATACATAAATTGAGTTGTTTTTTTTTAGTCATCGTCTGATCATTCCATTTACATTGTGCTGGTTTTTCATGGTTACGAAGTTTCATTGGGATGATGACGATGAGGTTGTAGACATGATCAATACTAAGCTTTGTTGATCTCTTGCTTCTTTTACCCAGTCTTCTATGCAACAAGTTAATAGATTGTAGGGAGTTGAAAAATTATTCTATTTTTTCTTTTGTTGCTGCTCCAACTGAAATCTTGGATTGCGCTCGCTTTCCCATCTCTATCTATCTTTTAATGTCGTGTGAATAGTTCCCGTTTCCTAAGTCCGCACTAGGTCCGTCCGCCGAAAAATATTTCGCCCAACGCCACGCCCAAACAATCTTGTACGAAATTCAATTCACCAACCAAATCAATGGCGAATGTTAATAGTGGGATCTTCATAGTGATCGCCAATTTCATTATTCAATATTGATGAACAATACGCGTCTATTGTAATCATTTTCATTCTAATGATCAACCTGTGTACCCCAGGATTCACATTTACTGCCGTCGGCCACCACTACATGACATATTCGTACCTATACATAACAACGTTGACCGGTTAAATATCATCTATGTTCTATCGTTTCTTATGCCCGGTTATTGGAAATTATGTTGTTTCTCCAGTCGCCGGTGAAAAAATGGTTCTAAAAAATAACTGACGCGATGTGTTTGGGGCCAATGATTAACCGTGTTTCATAGTAAAATTAACGCATTCCCGGATATAATTTTACAACTAAATTTTAATATCCGGTCGTATACATTTATTTCCTCAAAGTATCATGCAAAGTCTTCTTTTTTTTTTTCAAAACGATAAGGGATAGTAAACTTTTTCAAATGGGGTTCGCATAATGTTTGAGAGATTCTCATTATTAGAAGAGATGGTTTGAAAGATTTGTTTAGGTTTCTGTTTAAAAAAAAAAAGAATCTGGAATTGAATTATGTGAAAAGGTTGTGAATTTTACTTTAATTCCCGAATTGTGTATAGGAATCTCCTATCTATTAGTAGATTCTTACTAAGTTGATGGAATTGTGCAGAATTTCAGCTGTCTCCTCTTTTTCCTTTTTTGTATTGGTGTGTGTGTGTGTAACTTGCTGCCGGTTATTCCACAAAATTTTTTCACGCCCAGTGACGCTTTAGTATCATCGACCCACAAAACTGGTGCTGGCCTTTTTTTTTCACAACCGATGGCTATTTCTTTTCGTTTTATCCGGGATATTATTACAAAATTTTTATTCATATTAAATACAACAAGATTAGCACCCTTTTTGGGATTTTCATTTTATATATTGCTGTACCCCTGTTGTTCCTATTTAAAAATATATTTATATATATTTATTTTAAATCTTATTTCTAATTTTTTTTTGGGTCGTCTTTTCCTTTCTAATAGATATATATTCTGAAACAACCATGCCCCTTATTCAATCAATAAGGAATTTGACATCATCAACTGAGTCCAAGATAAAGACAGCTACCAACTCTGAACCGTTGGGGCCTTATAATCATGAATTAATCGAATTAGCTAGTCTTACATATAATAAGAAACATTTATCCATAATAATATCCATCATCAATAAAAGAATAAAACCTGTATTAGAAATATGCCCGAAATCCACAACTGATAATGATGGAAGCTCTAAAATGAGAAGGACGAATAGTTCTATGATTTCATCCACGATTCATCGTACCCCAAGTTTCCCTAAAAGGTCAAAGACTTTACCTAGTCCGCATGCATCATCAACCAATACCAACAAGGTCAAACAACCACTTGAGAATAAAACTTATCTTAGCTTATTAAAAACATTAACTGTGATCTTGTATATTTTACAAAATGGTTCAGTTCAATTTATAGAATGGTTATTGAAAGATTATAAAATGATAATTTCTCCCTTGTTGCAAATTTCTTACCCATCAAAATATAAAGAATCAATAAGACACAAAATTCATAAAATAATATCATTATTGGAAGTTCCGGAAAGTTTGAACAATTATCGAGTCAATATCCATAAATTGAGATCAGATATGTTAGTTCCTGGGTTGAAAAGAACAAGTTTGGATGGTGTTGATTTGTTACAAGTGGAACAAGAGCAATCTTTACAACACCAACAACAGAAACAGCAACAATTTGATAGACCACGTTCCCCACCAATGATACGATTAAAATCTATAAATGAACATCTTGATGATAATGAAGATGACGAATGTAATGCTAATACCAACAATAATAACAATAATAATAATAACTACACATTTACTAATAATTTTGACAATATGAGAAGACACTCATCTGGGTTCAATCGGACTTTGATTAATGATAATCGTAATCCATTTACGAACACAGCAACAACTACAGTCACAAGTCCACATCAATTATCTCCTATTTTTTAAATGGTTTATAATATCGGACTTTTTTAGTGCTGGTTTATTGTGTATTTCTTTTGTTTAGTTTTACGAGCTTAATATATGTACGAAACGTTTAAATTGGGTGAGATCTTTCTTTCAGTTCCTATCTACATCATGACCAGAGTCATCTTATCTGTACTTGTAAGTTGAAACGTCTATTGTGTCAATTATGCTTACGGGGCATACCGGTGGTGGGGAGCTTGGATATTGGAGGATCAAAAAAAATGTCGCACTTTCTGGAGTTGCTTTTTAACTATGGCCCTCCAATATTAAAATTTCTTTTTCTTTGTTATCTGTCTCTTAATCTAAACGACAAATATTCCGCACAAGTGGCTGAACTAACTCTGGCTGGCGGTGGTGGCAGCAACTACTCCGTTGTAAAATAATACTCCACGACTTTCTTTATTTCTCCTCCTATAGTATCGAAACCAACACTTGATTATGACTGACGAAGTCATACTTAACAAGCTCATCTCAATGACTCTATTCCTAACCATTGCTCGTAAGGCGTTAGTTGCAAAGTTTAAACAGAGCCAAAATTCCCTCATCGTATAATATCTGGTTGGCAAGTGAACAACAACAACACCAATAACCATTAGCCATCCATTTAAACACTCAGTTAATATTAGACTTTGTATGGTGAATTTCTTTTTTTTTTCTTGTCTCCTAAATATTACGGGAATGTCGTGACCTCACTCACCTGGTTAGTAAGTGTAGTCGTGTATAGTGCACAGGATATGATTGCGTAAGCCCATACCACTAAGGAAATATAAATAGGGGGTCAAAAGTCGCCACTCAATCGTTCAACAACTTCTTTCTTCCTTTTACTTTTCTCTTTCCATTATTCATTAATTTATTACAATCAAACACACACATACAATCAATCAACAATGCAAATTTTCGTTAAAACTTTAACTGGTAAAACTATTACCTTGGAAGTCGAATCCTCCGACACCATTGATAACGTCAAATCTAAAATCCAAGACAAAGAAGGTATTCCACCAGATCAACAAAGATTAATCTTCGCTGGTAAACAATTGGAAGATGGTAGAACCTTATCTGACTACAACATCCAAAAAGAATCCACTTTACACTTGGTTTTAAGATTGAGAGGTGGTATGCAAATCTTCGTCAAAACTTTGACTGGTAAAACCATCACCTTAGAAGTTGAATCATCTGACACTA
>JAKTVG010000347.1:0-90475 GCA_030557085.1 Candida gigantensis
TATTATACACATACATATACATCTAGTCTATTCTTTAATAGCATAACTTCTTCTGAATTTATCATCAACTTCTTCCAAATAGTATGTGCCCTTACTTAAATTATCAAGAGAACCTTGTGGTTTGAAACCTTTTTGTAAATGTGCCTTTTCTCTTAATTCAATAGCTGCTAAATAAGCTTCTGGAGTTTCAATCTTTCTACCATCTCCTAATTGATAATCAAAATTTAAAACTTTAGTGATTGAAGAAATATCACCTTTAACAATGACAGATAATAAAGTAGAAGCTAAACCTGAACCATATGAGAAAACACCAATTCTTTTATTTTGTAAATTTTCTGATCCAACATAATATAATAATGAAGCTAATGAAACCCAAGCTGAAGCAGTATACATATTACCAGTATTAGTTGGAACTTGTAAAGCTGGTTGAACTCTTTTTTTAGTTTCATCTTTAGCTAAAGTAACAAATGTCTTTTCCAATACTTTATCAGTCAAACTTTCATCATAAGATAATCCATCAATATGTTTTCTAGTTGTTTCATCAATCAATTCAATAAATTTAGATGGGTTGGAAACATAATCATTGTATAATAATCTAGCATAACTCTTGGTGACTAATTTACAAGTTGGAACATGGAAAGCATTAAAATCAAAATGTTCATAAACACCAACAGTTTTATTAACTTCACCAGTGAATTTCTTTGAATAATTCTTGTAACAATTATCAACAGCTTTAACATAACAACTCAATGAGAAATGACCATCAACAACAGGATATTCACTAGTGAAATCAGGTTTATAGAAATCATAAGCATGTTCCATAAATGAACCACGGATTGAATCAAAAACAATAGGAGCATCTGGACCAATCAACAAGGCAATGGCACCAACACCACCAGTTGGTCTAGCGGCACCTTTATCATAAATGGCAATATCACCAGCAACAACAATGGCATCTCTACCATCCCATGATGATGATTCTATCCAATTGACAGCATTTATAACAGATGAAGTACCACCATAACAAGCATTGACAGTATCGATACCTTCAATATCATTGTTTCCTGGGAACAATTGCATCAATACTGATTTGACTGATTTGGATTTATCTAATAAAGTTTCAGTTCCAACTTCTAAACGACCAATTTTATCAGTATCAACAGAATAATTTTTAATTAATCTAGACAACACAGTTAAAGTGATGGAATAAATATCTTCTCTATCATTAACAAATGCCATGTTGGTTTGTCCTAAACCAATTGTATATTTTCCTTGTGGAATACCATCAAATTTTTCTAAATCTGTTTGATTGACAGCTTGACCAGGAATGTAGACTTCAATACCTTTGATACCAATGTTTTGTGGTGAGTTAGTCATGATGTGTGATTGAATATATGTATATGTGTATTAAACCAGTGATGTTAAACAAATAAGAATGTGATAGATTCCAATAACTAACTTAATCAAGAATAAAAGAAAGAAAGGAAGAAAGAAACAAGAGTATAAGTTTTTCAGGAAAATTTTTTGTGGATAACTAATATTACAATCAATCAATCAATTAAACAAAAAAAATTTTTGCTAGAAAAAGAAAAGTCTATACGACGAGAAATTTCAGAATTCAAAATATGTACACACTGAATTAATTCGACCAACGACGACGCGACTCCCTCGAAAAGAAAACCACCACCACCCAGCACCACCAAATCCACCACCACCCGCTAAAAAAAAAAACCTTGGCTTTATCGTATAGCGTCCCCTACCCTACCCTACCCTAGCCATATCCAATACAAATGAGGTTTCTTATTTTTTTTTATTTTTCTTCAACATAGTTTAAAATGCCACGTCAATTTTGATTCCCCCCCCCCCCCCGAGTCAATATATTCAAGATAGAATAATTAAAAGGTCTAGTTCTCCTGTCCTTGCTGGTGATTTCAGGGGGATGAGGTGAGGCAAGGCAAACCCTACACTCATCACTGATTTGATTCCATCCCACACGGCGAATCAAACGTTTTTACGCGATCTACTTTATCGTATCATACGATGAAAAAAAACAAAAAAAATCGGAATGTTTGCAACCAACCCCAATTTGACTTCCTAATGCGGAAGTGTGTGATATCCACGCGCATTATACTTGGGCTTCTTTTTAATACTATTAATTCAACAAAACTATTGTTTCAGGGGTATATATCATGGGTAGTAGAATATTATAATTATACTATTGAAAGGGAGGGGGCGATTTATTTTCTTTTTGCAATGTTGACATTTGACCAGCCAACTATTGGCTAGAATTGCAACGCGTTCCTGGAATGTATGTTGTAATTGCCAGGAGCCCCCCAACTGGTTACTCTCATAACCTTGGTGTAGTAACTACCTGGAATATTTAGTGTGGATGTGTCAAGGTGATATATTAATGGTGTGGCAAATTCTCTTTCGAATTCCTTTCTGGCTCTACAAATGTAGTATATTGCAATATCCTTAATGTGTGTACTTTTTTGATTATTCTCTATAAAACATTATGTCTGTTACATCTAAAATAAATATTTTGCCCCTATATAATACTATCCTTTTGTTATACCAAACCATTGTTCTTATACTTTTCTCTATTTATCAATTCATTTCTAATTTTCTTAATACAATAAACAACCACCCCAATAGAACATGAAATAGTAATGAATATACAAGCAGTAGCAAACATACAACCCAAGATTTTAAATGTCAACAATGGGTAATCACCAACACCTCCATGACCAATCACAGTATTTGATAATGACATAGTACCCATGGGGAAAGTCATTGACCAGAAACTTTTTTCAATTTTTAATAAACCAAAACGATTTGTATGTAATGGATTTGGAGATCTTGCAAATGGTTTAATTTTAGAGAAAATAGTGATTATGGCAACAAAACACATGAAATAACCAAATGATAATAAAAATATCGAGAAAAAACCACATATACATAATAAAATTTTCCCATATAATAATTCTTCCGGGATCAATTGATTTAAATTATTCCCGAAAAGATAAATACTATATGATGATTGACCCAAGAACCCAACGGGGAGGAATCCAGTCATTACTAAATCAGTAGGTGGGACTTTATGAATGATTAATCGTGACATGTATATAGTCATCACCATGAATGCCATTGATATAGAAAGACACCATAACATGAAACTAACAATCATGGTAACCAAAGTTTGATTCAAATGTGGCAATTGTAACTCCATTGCATGTCCTGAAGATGAAACCACAGTGATTGCAACAATTGGTAATAACATACTTGCATTTAATTTAACGTCTAAATCAACTCGATTCAATTTAGACATGAATGATAAATAAACAACCAAGAATGAACTATAAACAGCTGAAAAAACAGCTAACCACCATAAAGTCCATACAAAATATACATGTTTCCCCTTAGTTATCATAGTTATGAAATTGACAATGGTGATATACCCCATTGAAAAAGCACCCATGAAAACAGCCCTCGAAGGATCAACATGATATTCTCTTATTCTTTCAGGATAATAAATACATGACATACAGAATAAAATGATATTAACAATGAAGAATAAACACGCTATTCCAAACATTATATACCCACATATTTCTAACCAATGACTAGGGTATGGATAATTATAAAGTAAACTGGATGATACACCTGTCCCCATTACACTTACAAAATAAGCAGGGGTGAAATTCTTGACAATATCATCAATTATAAATCGTTGATAAAATGATCGGGTGTATGATTGTTCAAGTTCTTTGGAGTTGACGGTAGATATAAATGATTCATGATCCATGGTATTTGAATCATCAGTATTGGTATCCTGATTATTATTATTATTATTATTATGACTTGATGAGGTTGATGAGTTCAGGTCTTGAGAGTGATGATGGTGGTGATGTTCCCAATATTTTTTCCCATTTTGTTCTTCATCATGGCTCGGCGTAGGTGTAAGTTGATCCGAATGTAAGTTAAGATTGGTGTGGCTCCTCGAATTTGACATAATTTTTTATTATTATTGTTTGGTCTCCCAAGTTAAAAATTTCTTTTGCTTCTTTTTGAAAAGGTTTGCAATCTAATTGACAAAAATTTATAATCTGTTCTTAAACAGTTGATTGATTATATCCCATCTCTCCATTGATGATGATACACAGAAATATATATATATATCTAGTACGGGATTGATATTGCCAATAAACGGACTTTGAATTCTATTTTGCTAATAAGAAAAAAGAAGAGATAGCAAAGTCACACTTTTGTGCGAATAAAACCTCGGGTCGCGGTTCCTACATTGCTCTCCGCTCTTTGGATAGATAACTGCAAATTTCTCGGGTATACGCTTATTACCGTAACACCAGACAGTTTTATATAATCTGTTAGTGAATCTGTGACATGAAATCATCCACCTCCTCGGTATTAATATATCATAGATCCTTAATACCTCTGCTACAATCAATTGGTGTTGATGTTGACGTTTTTCACAGTGCTTTTCACAACTAAATATATTTCAAATCCCTTAGATGGAAATTGAAACTTGCTTTTCGGGGGTCATGTGCGTCCTGCAGATAAATCTTTACATGTAATTGGTAGATGCACACCATACTAAAAATTTTTCCGCTTGCTTGCCTACAAAAAAAAAAAAATTTTTTTGCTTTCAATAAGTTCAACCACAGGTCACGTGCTAATTCGTCATTTCGTAAAAACTACATTTGCAACAAAAATTGCTGCAAAATAGCCAATATGGGGTTCATTTTGTTCCTTAAATTTCGATGCATTATAATCTTCGTAAATTTTGATTTGATCTTTGTTCCTGCTTTCAATATAACTCATTAAAGATTATATCAATTATAAATTCATTCAATTTTTTGTTTTTAGGAACACGTTGGGTTTTTTTTTCCCTCCCTCCCTCCAGCAATCTGCTTCTTTTTTTGGAAAGAGGTACAAAAGTGAAATACTGGGAATGGACTATGAAATAAATCGGAAGGAGTGACCAGAGCCCGTAAGGGAATAAGATAAATAAGACAGGAAGGCTGTGAGTATTGTTGTTTTCGGTTAAGCTTTATCTATAATTTTTGTACTGGTTTCATGGTGAGGGGGGTGTACGTAGAGTTTGAAATAATCGTCTATACGGGATTCATGAGCCGTCAAGACATATTTTGAATGAACGGTAGAGATAAAGGAGTTGTTTAATTGAGAGACAATAGAACCACGAAATAGCTACCTATCTTCGAAGCCCAAAATTTCGTGTAAACAAAACCGATTGAGAGGAAAAAGATTGCAACATTTTTCTATGCCCTATGCTTTTTGCTTAGCATAAAAAACAGTTATTTTTTATTCAAAGGCTCTCTAATCGCATGATCATTCCTCCTCCTTTGAAAAGTGGAGAGAGGCCCCTCTTCTTTTCATACTGTAAACTGTAAATGATAGTTGTTATAAAACCAACTACGGGGGGTTTTGAAACTTGATTCCAATACGTAAATAGTAAATCTTTAGTGTTGAAACTTAAAAAATTAAGTCACTGGGTTTGCATGATACTTAAAGGATACGTAACCTTAACTAGGGTGGTTATCCAATGAAATTGTAATAAATTAGGACAAATTAGGATGATGATGAAATGGTAGCTGTACTACTACTGCACATGTTACATTTAATTTGTGTATTAGTCTATTATCTATTGTGAGAATATGCAATGCGCAAAAAAATAATTTGTGCTTTTTTTTCTTGCACACACATAGAACGCATCGGTTGAAACCAACCGCCCATAACAAAATCGGAAATCAATAAAAAAAAAAAAAAAAAAAAATAAAATATTAACCAAACATAGTTTAAGACATAGATTCCAGAACTACAATAACAAGCATAGTTAAATTTTTTTTTTTAGTATTATCCCGTTTCATGATACGATCCCCTTGAAATACTGCATAAGACAAAATTCACTTTTTCGTCATACGATTTCCCACCCCCCTGCTCGTTCCGTTTGGTTTTTGATCTTCTATTGACCTTTCGGTTTGTCACACCCCCACCTCCTTCTCATATCAAATATAAATAGACATCTGTTTTCCCAGATTTGCAGTTATTTCAACCTTCTTTAAAATTTTGCTATCTTTTCCCAACATATACCATCACATATTCATTCCCCAACTTGCTAATATGCTTTTGAATCCAACTAGTATCATCGCTGATAAGCAGCCACAACAAATGGCACCACTGCAACAACACCAACAACAACAAGCACGTTCAGTTACAACCTCATGTAAGTCCTACCATGTATTAGCATCAACCACCGATCATGGATGTGAGATCAATGGAACAACCATTGATTGTATTCCTACAGATTCCAAATTTTATGAACTAATAATGAATTTGAAACAATTATTAAATGGTAAAGGGTTAAGTAATGAAGATATTGACGTTGATAAAGTGAAACAATTAATGACAAATTATGATTCTAATGAAATTGATTGGAAAAAACTTGCACTTCATGATTCATCTAGAAATTATTCACGTAATGGAATAATTAATTTAAATGGTAATGCAAATTTATTAATTTTGGTTTGGTCACCTGGTAAATCAAGTGCTATACATGATCATGCCGATGCTCATTGTTGTGTTAAGATGTTAGCTGGTGAATTGATTGAACATTTATATGATTTCCCAATTAATGGAAGTAATCAACAATTGATTTGTAAAAAACAAACAAGTATGAAAAGAAATGAAGTTGGATATATTAATGATTCTATTGGATTACATAAAATGTCTAATCCTTTGAAAGATCAAGTTAGTGTTTCATTACATTTATATACTCCTCCTTATGCGGCAATGTATGGTTGTTCCATGTATGAGGCAAGTAATGGAAAGAAACATCATGTTGATATGTCTAAATATTATAGTTGGCAAGGTAAGTTGATAAATGAAAGAGAGTCTCTGACTTGTTAAACAAAATATATACGTTTACATGTATTATATTATAAAGGCCTCCCTCCCTTCCTCTGAAAATTTTGTAACAATACTCGTACTACTACTACTACTAATATATATATATATTTAAAAAAGATAAATCACTTTGTATCAATCTCTTTTGTGTATAACTTGGAAAAATCATTGCCTCCAGTATATGGAACTTGTAGCCAATTCAAATCATCGTATTTTGCAGTACCATCAATAACATGGAATGCATAAGCATATCTTGAATTTGCTGATTTGTTTTTCTCAGATTTATGTAAAACTGAATTATGAATCAATATCAATGACCCAGCCTTACAAGGAACATATTTATACTGACCTTCTACCACACCTTCCTCTTCTTCATCATCATCTGTCAATTTCTTGAAATTACACCCCTTGGCCCCACCATCAACCCTAACAAATCTTTTGGTAACCGGGTATTTCTTATGTGATCCCGGGATATATGCCAAACACCCGTTTTCCAACGTACAATCTTCTAAAGCGTACCAAAACCCAATTGCCGATTGTGGATCAGTATATAAGAAAGTAGCATCAGTATGAGGAGGCACGGCATTATCTCTTTCATCAATTGTGTTTGAAGTAGTTGGTTGTTTAAAAATACACATGCTTTGTAAGACTCGAGGATCTTGGAATTTTAAATCATATGCTATTTTTTGAACTTTTTCATCAAATGTAGTGTTTTTGAATAATTCATTATGAATATGTAAACCATGTCCAATTTTATTGATTGCTTTGCTAGCGGGTTCAACTTGTAAATTCCCCTGTGGGTCAAATGCATCGGTATCAAAGAAAAATGATACTTTATCAGATGATTCAAAAAAAAATTTATCTCCTATATGATCATTATCTGCTGTTTTAAAAGTGGTTTTGGGATGAGTTGAAATATCACATTGGGATAATAAATTATGGGACTCTTTTAATAATTGTGCAGTTTGTTCAGGTGTAAGAAAATTAGGGATACATAATAATCCCTCGTTTTCAAAAGTATCCAATTCTTTTTCACTTAAACCTATCATTGTATTGTACGCTTTGGTTGTTTGTTTATATATGATTGGTGACAATGTGGGGAGGTGTGATTCCTTATCTTGGAATGAGTTTTGGGATTTTTTTTTTTTTTTCTTGTCACCTGATCCACTTCGATTCTAAAACTAGGCCGTTCGCCAACATACAAATAAATCATCATTTTATATATATTTATTTTAGATCATGGAAATCTTCCAATTGAAATCATTACAAATATCTAACCAATCTATACATATATTTCCCTGTGGGTTCCTGACCCAGGATTCTTTCACAATTTCCCATATTCTTTTCAAATTCCCTTGTTTATGCTTATTATAAATCATCTCACATTTTGCATCAATATTTTCTCTATCATATTTATTCCCTGCAGTTATACCACAAATCAATATTGCCATACTTAGATTATTAGATAGTTTTGTCCTTATCAATTCATCAATTATGGATATTGCTTCTAGTAGTAATAATTGAATTTCGCTTGATTTCGGTTGTGTTTGTTTGATATATATTAACACATACATTCTTCCAATAATACAACACAATTTAAATAATTGTAATTGTAAAACATCTCCATTTGGTATCATCGTAGGTTCACATTTATCAATACTCAGAATAAGATACTTTACTTTCTCCTCAACACGTTTATAATATTGTACTCGAGCAAGTGAATTTTGTTGATTTATTATATCTACTCTATCCTTCTTCAATTCGACATACGTATTCATTATCTCTCCCAATAATAAATAAATAGGTTGACAACATCCTTGGAAAGGATCCAATCCATAATCACCTTCCAATATTCTATTTCTTTGAAACAAACTTTGATATTTATCAATAGTACAAGTTGTCCCTCGTTCCAAAGATTCACTAGACATGACATCATAATATTGGAAATTTGAAATTAAAAATTTACAATCATTTGAAAATTGGAAATCATTTAAAAATTTAATTAATCCACCATATTTTCTAATTAATTTTTCACATTTTTGAAATATTTGAAACCAATTAAAAGTATCTCCAATATTTATATAAACTGCCATTTGAATTAAATAACATGCAACAGTAGTAAAGAAATCAAATCTATCATTTGGGGTCTTGATTAAACTTTTCGCTAAAAGTAAATATTTCTCAGCATTGTCATTATCTCCTTGATGTGTTGCTCCCCATGCAGCTAATAAATTCAGTATTGCTTCACTTGAAAATGCCAATGTGAAAAAAGTACTTTTGATATAATTTGTATTCTCACTTAAAGAAAGCAGATTGGCTATTCGTTCAAAATATGTCACGTATTCTATTCCTTGATTATCCAAGTATAAAATTAATGGAGATGATGCATTGATGTTGAAAGTGGGTGAATAGATTGGCTCAGGGAATTCCAAATCAGAAGTAAAATGAACCAAATCGGTGCATTCTAATGGTATGTTTTTCCTAATTTGTACAGCCGAAGGTGGTGGTGGTGGTGGTGGTGGTGGTGGTGATGATTTAGTGATTTTAAATGAAGTGATATCTAATATCTTCATTTCATCATATTCACATTTTAATTCTCGGATTCGACAAAATGTACATGTTGGATGAATTTCATCACATTTTCTTTTCCTCAGCCGACAAGTCTTGCATCCTGTTTTGGATCTTCGTCGGCTTGTTGATGATGCCATAAATGATTGTTAAATGTTGAATTGCTGGTTGTAGTTAATTATGACTGTTTGCTTTGAATCCGTTTGGGGATGTGAGGGGACGGAAAAAAATACCAAAACTGAAAAATCGAATTGGGAAAGATTTTAGATTTAGTTGTAATTATTACCTGTGAGTCACAAAGATATACCCGAGATCCATCATGCATTTCATCCAAATTCTAATAGATGGGAACCGTGATGAATTGCCTTATTTCCTAATTTTAATTGTAGAATGAACCTTTAGAAATAATTGTTAAACTTCAGATCACGTGCCTGTGATTTCAGTTCATTTTCTTAATTTTCAATTCCCCACCAGTGCGGTTTTTTTTAATCAAACTGCAGTTCACTTTCTTCTTTTTTTTTCACTTTGAAGAGTCAAAATTGATATCAAGCAGATTTAATCTATCAACCATACCATGCTTATTTCCATTCACGGAAATTTGCCATGATTCTGACTCTTTCCATTGACATAAGTTACGTTACTAAATAACGAAGGGGTATTTAGAGATGAGGCTGTCTACTGCTTTCCCACCAGCTTTACGACCTGAAATTGGTTACCAGCTCACTCCACTTTTTTTTTTTTTGCTTTAACCGTCTGCGGGGATCACGCGCCGTGAGGAATAATTACTCCGTACCGGAAGATTCTTAAAAAATTAATTTAAAGAGACCCCTTCTCTACCAAACCCCAACAACAAATTCCCCAACTACAGATACTTAGTTCTTGGTATTTGTTTAATACCTACAATGACAAAGAGATCTAGTTATACACGTCCCTGTGATTCGTGCAGTATTAGAAAAGTGAAATGTGATTTAAATACACCATGTTCGAGATGTTTAACCCATGGACTAGAATGTACCAACAAAAGAATTAGGAAGAAATGTGGTCCTAAAAAACTTCATGAGAAAACCAGAAAGGCAATTCATTTTAACCAATTCAATGGTTTAGATGGTCCTTCTGGCGGCGAAGAGTTTATTGCTATTTTCACATTGGATAAGTTACTACCGTGCCTAAACACATATCAAACTTGGTATTATGGGATATGGCCAGTATTATCGGTAGCTGAACTAACGGGCAGAGTTTCTAAAGGCGATGTATCTGCATATGCTCTTTCATGTGCTTTGAGTGCCGCCATTCTTAATCAAATCGTATTTATTTCCGACAATGGTATTTATTGTATCCCTGAAGATGTCAAAAATTTAAATTTTGTTGGAGAATGTATACGAGCTCGAACGTATATGAACTATCAAATGAATCCAAATTTAGAGACAATATTGACATCGTTCTTTTTGCATGTGACAGAGGTGAATAAAGGAAGTAAGCCAGCAGGTGTCATTTATTTGAGAGAAGCAGTTAGTATGGCACAAATTATTGGATTACATAACGAAGCAACATATCAATCGAAAACTATTGCGGAAGCACATCGAATGAGGAAAATATATTTTATGCTAATGGTGACGGAAAGATTCATGTGTATTGATGATATGATTCCTGTGGTTTTACAAAATTCCATAAAAGAATTCTCACTAAATGATGAAGAATATTCAGTACTTATTGATGGGTTTAAAGAATTGGTTAAAGTATTTGCCATTCCTCTGAAAGCAATATTTGATAGATATGTACAGATGAATGATTCAAGTATCATGCCTTCTGAAACAGCTGTATTGTTGAACAAAGTACAAACAGAGTTACAATCAATCCACATATCACCAATAGCACCAGATATACAGAAAGCTAATATTTTACTTAGTAAATATTGGATGTCGGCTATTACATGGAAAATCACCAAAGCCAACAATTTTTTAGATGATTTCAATGTCCCCTTATCAACAAGATATCCAATTGAAATGGCCAAGCAATTTATGGCGGAGTCGAAAAATATATCATTAACAGCATTTGAAGCAAACGGACCTGGTGTTGGTTTCAAGTTGCTACTAATGGCTACCGTTTTGATAGAAGCAATCAATTTGACGAGTGATGTATCTGGTTATAATACATTACAAGAGATTTTTAATTTAATTTCCAAATTGAAAACAACAGAATTGATCATACCTCGACGTGAATATGATAAAGTGAAAGAAGCACTAAATAAAGTGGAAGCAGATATATTGTTTAATAGTGCTCAACAAACTGGTTACATTTCAGAAGTAGATTCTAATGGATCTTTGGATGCTTTTCTTACTGATCCTCGTGTGTTTTATACAGATAATAGCAGTAATTCTGATTCGAATTTTATTCCCAACTATCCAATGTGAACTGTTTATCAGAGAACGATTTGCCTATAAAGATACTTCTTGGGGATGATCATACATTATAGTGTAATATAAATAGATACCTAACTATTTTTAATGAATACTGTATTTTAAACTATTGAAATGCTTCAAAAATACTTGTAAATTGTTATTAAAATAATTGACAAGAAATGGAGCAACCCCAGGATATTCAAAATTTGAAATACGCTTCACTTGTTCACATCCACCAACCAAACTACCATCACCATCACTATTACTAAATCTTTGTTCTATCCAAGATATTGCTGCCGGGATCCCCGCGTATGCTTCCACCATATGATTATACGAAAAATCCTCTGCAATTTCCAAATTTGCACCTTGAGAACACCACCGATTTTTCAATTCAATGATATCTTTAAATGGGGACATTTCATTAATTTTAGAATGGAACAAAAATATAGGAATTTTAGGAACAACAATTGAAGAAACTAAATTGTTATTTTGTATAACCAGTGAAATCTCCTCATCTTTCAATAATTCTTTATTATATATCCCTCCAATTATTCTCTTGTAAAAATATTTAGCACATATAGGAAACAAACATCCAATGGGTTGCACAGGACCATATTTCAATAATGCCTTTTTAAACCCCAGATATTCGTTAGATAATCCGTTTAAAATGTTAATAATTAATCCAGAATACGGACCATGATCAATTCTTTCAATCAAGGAAGTAATATTGGCAATTGTCCCACCACCAGCAACACCAACCAAGTTTAACTCCGGGGCATATTCTTCATGTAATATAGATGCCCATAAAGAAGCAAATGACCCACCTGAATATCCCAACAATGCAACTTTACAATCCACCTTTAGATCATTATCATGATTTATAAATGTCGTGGCTGATTTGATTGAATCCAAAATAGCATACCCGGATTGTTTCCCCGAGCCAAAGGATGATCGAGGACCTTCATTATCTGGCATAACCACATACCAACCATTCATGAGTAATCCTGAAATGAAAATCAAATCAGCTTGGATATTAAAAGTGGTGAAAAAGGCAGTTCCTTGTATCGCGTAAGATGGTGAACATAATATCAGTGGTGAGTTTTGAAATGATTGATAAGATACAATTTTTGTCCCATCTGTTGAAACAATTGCGATATTGGAAGGTTGCAAAATTGTAGATACTATACCTATTGGGTGACCAAATGAATCTTGAGATCTTGTTAAAATTTGCCATGAATTAGCAATATCAAGATGAACAAATTTACTTGCTATAGGGATTGGAGTTTTCCTAATTTTAAGAATATCACCCGGTTTTGATTGTTCGAATCCTTCCGGTGGTTGATAAAAATCATCTTCAAGAGGAGTTTGTAGTGAGACTATACATGTTATAAAAATTATCAAATTGAGAATTCTAAACATTTTGTTAAATTTTACTACAAATTAGAGAAAATAGGGGGGTCAAAATATATGGCTGATTTAAGATCTTTTAAATACAGATCGGTGAGTTTCTAGATTTCAGATTTGTATATTCCTAGATTGGCAGCCAAGTTACACCTTCCGCAAAAGACGAAAAACTTGTTATCACGTGATATTTTCAAATTTTCTAAAAAATTTTTAATTTTTCTACCAAGATCTCCATGACGTCGAACTACAATTTTTTTGTTGTCCATTTGTTTCAGTTGTTTTCATCTATAAAAAGGTATTCAGCACACACACAAACTGATATGAATGAAGACGTGGCTTACATTGTGATAATTGGTGACTGTGGTGTTATGAACGGTGAAGCGGAAACTATCTAGAGAAATTATCATAACATAGAGCTCTTTGTCATTGGGATTGCAGTTTAATTGATTATTTTGAAACTATATTGAACCATGTGTTGAGCACTGTGCCATTCCAGTTTTATAATAGTCAATTACATTTTAATACCGATGAGAAAGAATTGTATGCAATGATTCTTTCCCTGGATTCCCAATTTCTGCCACCCCCTTCTTGAACAATTCACCCGGCATCATTTAAAGTTTAATTTAGTTCATCCAACTTCAATTCAAGATGATTGTACAGATTCTTATTAAGTTATATATATGGCCTTATAGTATAATAATCAGTACTTGTTATATATATATATTATTATTATTATTATTAAAAAAAACAAACTATCTAAGCTACATATGCTGAAGTTTGCTTCAGTACCATATTCAATTTGATTGTCTTTCCGTCAATTTTGTACAATATTTCATATGGAAGAATAGTGATATCATCAACAGACATACTTTTCTTAGCACCTCCTTTTTCAGTTTTAGAAGATGTTGTTTCTGCATCAATTGTTGCCTTATCGTTATTGAACCATCCGGCAAATTGTACATTATTGATTGGTTTCCCTTTAGTTAAGAATTTCTTATTGTAGCTGCCAATTTCTTTTGAAGTGATTGCATTTGTGGTCAAATCATAATTCAATTGATACACTTTCAGGAGAAATTGCTGGTTGGAGGAGGATTGACCCGATATACATAATCCAAAATATTTGTTTTCCGGGTTTGACTTTGTAGCAAAATAAATAAGTCCACAAGATTCGATATCTTGGAAAGCAGCAGAAACAGATGTCAATGTATGTTCTTTTACAGAATCGTGTATGACATTTATGCATTTGAGATCACCTGTTTTTTCAATTATCAAGATGGCGTTAGGTATGTCTATAGGGAATAAATTAAGAATCTTTTGCGGGGTGGAACCCATTTTAAACTCCTGTGTCGATACCAATTTATTACTTGAAACCATGTACATCTTAACTTTCTTGTTACTCTCGTCACTCATGGAATTCAAGTATATTGTGTTTTGATCGTGATTAAATACATCAAGGTGATTATAACTTGAATCTGCATAATCGTTGATTGTTGGATCTGGACTTGGTTCTGGTGATCTCATCCCTCGTAATACCTCTTCTTCCCCTTCAGTATCATTGATATCCAATATATCACCTGGCGGTGCACTCAGTCCGTAACCATCTTCAACTGACTCATCTTCATCTATAATCATTGTAGTAGCATCACTAGAGTTAGTTATTGCTCTTTCTAACACCTCGTCCATATCAAGGCTCTCCGTGGCCACCTCATTTGAAGATGGTAAATCTGGTTTTGAAACCTTTTCAATATTATTCTCTCCATTGAAAAATTGTGAAATTATCGAGTTTGCTGCTGCATTTTTACTAGATTTTGTTCCTGCCAGCGTCGTATACTCGTTACTAGCAAAATTAAATTCATCCACGATTTCACTCTCGGGAGTATTTAACAACCCTTCAAAATCTTTACTACCACTATTATTGTTATTGTGATTAGACAAAATAGTGGATGCATTGGTGCGTGATGCAGGTGCCTTTAGTAAAGATACAATTTCTCTCATTGAATTAGTCAATTGTTGTCTTGATTTCTTGATGGCCTGTATATCTACTTCAGATATGCCAGCGGTTTCACTTTTCTCCAAATCATCAATCTCATCTTTAAATTCTTCACCGTTTAGTTTCATCTTCAATTTTTTATTCTCATCTTCCAATCTTTTGATTGTCGCAAATTGTTTTTCATTGGTGAATTTTAAAGTATTCAATTCTCCTTGTAATTGGATAATTTTGTATTTCATTTCATTTTGTTCTAAACTCGTCACAATCTTGAATCGTTCCAAATTGGTGAACTCTGAAGTGAGGTAATTTATCACACCTGGTAAGGTATATGTCGGATCTGGTGCTGCTTGTTGTGGATTGTTTTTAATATTGGTGTTATTGTTGTTATTATTATTATTATTATTGTTATTATTAGTATTATTGTTGTTGGAAACATTTTGATTCCCATTGGTGGTGGAGTTGTTTTGCCATTGTGTTTGCGGGTTCATTTGAGTAGTGCTGCTGTTGTTATTGATGGTAGTTGGTTTCGGTGGGGGCATAATAAATGATTACGTATCAGTTTGTATCAAACGGAATACATTTAAATAGATCAAAGTTGATAGATTAGTTGTTAACAAGTTGTTAGCTTTTTTTTTTTTGGTTCGATTTTTTATTGCATTGTTGTTTTTCTTGTTTAGAGTTGATCGTGATCTCGCACAAGCGCCCTGTCAAATCATACTACAAATGGGAATGGCGTTATTGCTTGGACCATCTGGTATTACATACTCAATATCTACAAGTAAAGATATAAATAGTTAATAGACTATTTTTTTTTTGAAACAATTTATTAATTTAGTATACATATATATCGTTAAACGAAACAGCACCGTTCCCCCTGTAATTTCTCTATTATTTCTTACAAACCCAATCGTTTAATCCATATCTGTTTCTGGCAATTTCAATAGCATAAAATTGGATTCTCACAGCAAACATAGTTCCATCTTGGGAGTATTCTTCGTTAGCTTTCAACCTAAGTAATGTACCGAAATTGTAATCTTCTATTTCTTGGAATTTTTCACAATAAGTTCTCCATTTAGCTTTTCCAGCAACACTTTTCATATCTTCTTCACGTATAGTTGCTACATTACTTGGTTCTTTAAATTCTGGGAAATCCTCAAGTAATTGTTCAAATATTTCATCATCATGTTTGGTCAATTTTAATTTGGATCCAGGAATCTTTTCTAACAATGACCAATAAGTTTCAGCTTGTTGAACTGCTTTCACAGCAAATTGCATTTCTATTTCTTCTAAGTTATCAGCTTGTTCAGCATCAAATGGTTGAGCAGACATGTTTTGTGTTTATTGTTGTATATATGAATAACGAAAAGAAAAGAAGAGAGTTTATTCTAAAATTAAATCTATTTAAATAGAAATATTTTTTTGTCCTATGTCGATGAGACCTGAACCTTTTTTTTTTTTTTTCGGTGTATGTTCTACAATGTTCTAGATCTTTCCAGATGATAACACATTACTTCAAGTCATTCAAAATCCAATTTGCAGCACGAATACCACTATTATAAGCACCATGAACACATCCAGCACCTTCCAGTATGGTATGTTCACCAGCAAATCTGATATATGGTTCCAGAATCCCGCAATTCTCAAATTCACCAGATAAATTGATTATCAAATCACTTGGATCATCGTCAACATGCAAGGCAGAATACGATCCTCTAATATATGGATTCCTAGTCCAATCTGTCACTATGGTATTGATTGGCTCGGGTATTGGTTCACCTATGACTGCCATTTGTTGTAACATTGGGCCGTAATACTTCCATACGTCTTCGGGGTGAGATTCAAGATATGTTGTCAACGGATCTTGTGTAAGTATTACCAAACTTCCTCCATTTCCAGGTTGACTGCTACTGTGGGCACGTGAATAATTCACAAGAAAGGCAGGATAAGTGAACGGTTTAGGTAATTCTGTTACCTCTTTCGACAAGTTTGCATCTGTATGATCAGCAATAATCTGAAATCTATCTTGAGCATTGTCCCAAAATATCTTGTCAAACTCAAATATCACTTTTCCCAAAGCCCCAAAATGTATAGAGTGTGTTGAATCTACTAATGCTTGCGGTAACTTTGGTTCCCAGGTGATACCATGCGGTGCAGATGGATCTAACGCCAAAATTGAATGTGGAACAGTCACAATTAAGTAATCTGAATATATCTCTAACCCAGAGACGGTCTGTACCATAACTCTTTTGTTACCAGATTTATTATTTCTCATAATTCTCTTGATTGGTTGATCTAATAATATTGATGAATTTGGTATCCTTTGAAGAATATCATCAACTAAGTGGGTGTACCCTTTTTTATTCAATAAGTTTCTTCCTTGATGATCCATAATTGAATATTTCCCACTAATATCATCCCAACTAATCCCGTACCAAAGTTCCAAATACCTCATCATTCTTCCACAAACCTCTTTCTGGTTTGAAGTTAATAATTTATCATATTTCACAAAGAATTTAGAAACAATCTCTCGTAACGATAAATCAGGAACATTCAAACTATCGTGAAAATATAATTCTATATATTTTTCAATGTCTTCAATCACCCTATTGAATTTCTCATCCACCGCATGTACTTCTCCTTGACTTGAGTATACTCTATTGTCTTTGTCATCAAAGTACACATCATTAGTAAGATCCAATAAGTCACGAACAATCATGTCGTTAAGTACCGAGTTGTTTAATGAGTCATGAAACCATGAGGCACCGAGATCGTATTGTATCCCTAGTTTTGATAAGGATGCATCAGTTGTTTTTAATCTTCCACCTACGTGGTCTTGTGCTTCTATTATTAAAACATCTTCTGAAGTTAATTTTGAACTGGAAAGTAAAGTTTCAGCTGCTTTTAAACCTGAAATACCAGCCCCTATGATAACCACTTTGGTAGTCCTGGTAGTCGACATGGCTATTGCAGAGGGGGAAAAAGCAGATCTATTTTTTGAGATTGAGTTGGTCCCATTTCACGCGCTACAGCAATTCGGAGATATGGACCAAAATCCGCAGTACATTTCAGGCAATGTTCACTTTTCATACAACGACAATTTGCTTATTCAAGCTATTGGATTGTGAGATAAGCTCTCATGTTGCCAAATATGGAGAGCATTTACTACGTCAAATTTCCTTCTATTTGTGATTCCCTAAATTTAGCCCCCCTTGAATTTGCAAAACCTTAGAGGAATTATGCAACAAGAAGAATTTTTTTTTGACAGGTCCACCTTATTCAAGAATCCTCCGTTAGAGTATATTCGAAATTAAGGTTTAGTTATGGGTGGAGAAAAGTGTCCACATTGCAAATTTAGTAAAGATATCGTAACCACGACAAGACCCGGAAGATCTGGATGCAAATATAGCTATGCATTTATGTATCTATCAATCATTGCTTGAGTAATAGACTGCAAATTTTATTTTATTATGCTGTTACACGATTTGATTATTCGCACTAATCATACCCATATAGTTAATACCTCCCCTATATCCCTTATCCACCCCTGAATGATAATAATGCACTTAAATATCCATATGACATATACTCCATAAATTATAAATAAAGGATCAATTCCACTTACAATTGATACAATGATTTATTTTCCATTATCAACAACAACAATCAACTACAAATGTCCACTAACAAAATCACATTTTTATTAAACTGGGAAGCTGCTCCGTACCATATCCCAGTGTACTTAGCTAACACCAAAGGCTACTTCAAAGAACAAGATCTTGATATTGCTATCTTAGAACCATCCAATCCTTCCGATGTCACTGAGTTGGTTGGTTCTGGTAAAGTTGACATGGGATTGAAAGCAATGGTTCATACTTTGGCTGCAAAAGCAAGGGGATTCCCTGTTACTTCCATTGGTTCTTTATTGGATGAACCATTCACTGGTATTTGTTATTTGGAAGGATCAGGTATCACTTCTGATTTTAGATCATTGAAGGGTAAACGAATTGGATATGTTGGGGAATTTGGGAAGATTCAAGTTGATGAATTGACCAAACATTATGGAATGACTCCAGATGATTATACTCCTGTTAGATGTGGTATGAATGTTGCCAAGTATATCTTGGAAGGTTCAATTGATTGTGGTATTGGTATTGAATGTATTCAACAAGTTGAAATGGAAGAAGCTTTGAAGAAACAAGGTAAAAATCCAAATGATGCCAAAATGTTAAGAATTGATAAATTGGCAGAATTAGGATGTTGTTGTTTCTGTACTATCTTGTATATTGCAAATGATAAATTTATTGCTAAAAATCCAGATAAAGTTGTCAAATTCTTAAATGCAATCAAGAAAGCAACTGATTTCATGTTGGAAAATCCACAACAAGCATGGACAGAATATGGTAATTTCAAATCAACAATGCAATCTGATTTAAACACAAAGAAATTTCAAAGATGTTTTGCTTACTTTTCTGATTCTTTATATAATGTTCATCGTGATTGGAGAAAGGTTAATAATTACGGTAAAAGATTGGAAATTTTGCCAGATGATTATGTTCCTAATTATACCAATGAATTCATTTCTTGGCCAGAACCAAAAGAAGTTGAAGATCCATTGAGAGCTCAAGAATTGATGCTTGAACATCAAGAAGAATGTAAAGCTTGTGGTGGTTACAGAAGATTAGTTCTTACTTAGATATATATATATATATACGTAAACTTAAATGTAAGCTTGAAATTCTACTATACATTATCAGCTGTTGTTGAAACTATCATATATTTACAAGTTGATATAATTATAAACAAATTATTTATAAAGGAATCCGAAAATACCTTCTTTCTTCTCTATTCTTTCTTTTTCTGGAATGAAAGCGTCAGCATATTTGGCGATTTTCAATGCTCCTTCATTAGCTCCAGCATCTCTTCCAATAACATCAACGAAATTACCTTCGGGATCAATCAAATAAAAGAAGATCAGATGATCCACTAAATAGTCTTGACCTGGTTTAACATCAGGTGGTGTTGAAAAGTACACTCTAAATTTCTTACAAGTATTCTTCACTTGTTCAAAAGTACCAGTCAACCCAACAATTGAAGGATGGAAATCTTCCAAATAAGTTTCAAGAGCTTCTGGTGTATCTCTTGCGGGATCACATGTAATAAATATCGGTTGCATTGGTACTCCATCTTTAGCTAGTTTGTCCAACATAACTCCCAATTTATCTAATTCATCAGGACACACATCTGGACAATGAGTGAATCCAAAATACAAGATTGAGAATCGTTTGAAGTTTGGATCCACCAAATTCTCTTCGGTGAATTTATTACCCTTTGTATCTTCTAGACTAAATTGTCCACCAATTGCTGCTGTCCCTACTGGTTTATTAGCTTCCATTTCTCTTCTTTTTTGTAATCTTTCTTTTTCTTGTTGGAAATAATATGTACCTAATCCACCAAAGACAAGTAAAAGAAGAACAGCTTTCCAAGTTGCAAACTCAACTGTCATTCCAAACCCTTTATTCCCTGACCCCTGTGATCCACCAATGGCTACTCTACTTAATGGTCTTTTTTTGGATTTTTCAGTTGCATCTTTGGATGGTTTCAGTTCTTGTTGTTCTTGTGAATATCTGGAGGAAACACTAAATGCACGGTATGTTCTCAATACAGACTGTCTGGCAATTGGTATAGTAGCAGACGATCTTAATGCAAAGCGAGATAACATTGTGGAGGTATGAATACTTTGCCCCGGGGTTTGTATTTATTTATATATCTCTCGACAATCAAAAAAAAAAGTGAGTTGATTGAAAATTCGAAATGTAGGGAAATAAGATTTTGTTTTATAATGAGTGTGGGACTCATTGGTGCACGACTAAGAATTTTTTGTATAGTATTTTGCAGCTTGTAAACTAGTTTGGTTGGAAACATAAAGAATGAGATAGAACATAGCAACCTTGGTATTATTGGATATGTGAGGCGGTTCTTAATACGACAAGCGCATGGTATGGTATGGTCTGTTTATCCTCCGTACATATATATTCCAGGGAACCGACGGAGTATCAGCCATATGAGGTGGTGGTGCGAAGAGTATTAATTTTTTTTTTTTTTCAGTGCTTCAACCTCTTTCTAGAATCATCTTTTTTTGCAAACACGGGGTATATCAATACTATAAAACATGGGGAAGATAGATAAGATTAACAGTTTGGTTAAATGGGCGGAACTGAACGGCGCTGAAATATCACCTGATGTTCAATTCAAAGAAATTTCAACCAACAACATAGGTGCAATCTATAACGGCAACCAAGCACAAGACTCATTATTTTATCCCATTAGCATCCCTTTTAAGTTGATTATAACTACTCAGAATGCACTTAAAGAGTTTACCGCATCGTTAAAATCAACAGAATGCAGTGCAAATTCAATTTTGAAATTGTATTTATGTCATGAGAGAATCAATTCGAATTCATTCTTTCAACCGTATTTATCATTGCTACCTGCATTATCAGAGATCGATTCTCCTTACACATGGTCAGCAAGTGATAAATCGTACTTGAAGGGAACCAATTTGGGTAATTCTTTAAAAGAGAACTTGGTTGGTTTAGTGGAGGAATGGTGGAAAGTGATCAATTTGTTACAGGACGATGTTCCTAAACCCACTGAACACTATGTCAATATGAAATACTATTATGAATACAAGTTCTACACAGATGATGATTTATTCAAGTACTTGAACGATGAAGATATTAATAATTGGACTAGTTTTCCAAACTACTTATGGGCTTCATTGATTCTTAAAAGTAGATCCTTCCCAGCATATTTAATCGATGATAGTTGTAATAAAAACGATGCTATGCTTTTACCTGTCATTGACTTGTTAAACCATAATCCAAGTGCCAAAGTTCATTGGGAAGTGTCAGATGATTTTTTCAAATTCAGATCGGAATCATTGCAGTCAGGAAAAGAAATTTTTAATAATTATGGATTGAAAGGGAATGAAGAATTATTATTAGCATACGGATTTTGCATTGAGAACAATCCACATGATTCAGTGGCTTTGAAAATTAAGATGCCTGAAGATAAAATAAAAGAGATTCAAGACCATGGAATAAAATTACCTACAATTGACGATTACACCAATTCTGTTGTCGCTGCTCGTTCTGGCGATTCTTCAGCAGAGGGGGTTGATTATCTGGATGGAGTGTTGTTTTTCATCAATGATGAGCATATACCGGAGAATCTTATCAAAACTTTCCAATTTCTAGTACAAAATCGTTTGGAAACAGGAATCACTTTGCGAATGCAATTATCTGGATTGAACCATTTAAGAGCTGCATTAGAAACCAAAAAAAATATGTTGAAACTAGATGTTCCTCAAGACAGTAACAAACATAAATATATCTTATGGTATATTGAATCTCAGTTTAAGATATTCACATCTGCGATAAAGACCATAAAAAGGTTAGAAAAGGAGATTTTAAAAAATGAAAAATCACAATTAATCACTTTGAAAAATATTCAGAACAGAGATTCTAGATTTCTTCAATCAATGCTCTTTTTGGGATTTCCCGATTATGAATCAATAATACATTCGCAATTTCAAGATCAATGCTGGTTATTATGGTTGATGCGTTGTTACAATCGTGATAAGTATCCTGAAGATCAACAACTGTGTTTGCCATTATGGATCCATGATTTGTTTGTAAAACTCAGAAAGGATATTGACATAACTGCGCAAGAAGTTATCAACTACAAACCAATTTATGAAAATTTGATCCCTGATTTGGCTGTACAAGTTCCTGAAATTTATGACAAAGGAAATTGGACATTAAGTGAATTCATAATTGCTGCCAAATTACTAGATTTAACTAGTTTCGTCAGGGGTAAAGAACAGGAGTGTATTTTGGTTGATCAAGAATATAAATAATACACCTCTTGTACATAGTTTTTAATTTAGACTTTTGAATAAAAAAATTTTTATGATTATTATAACTCTATAGACAATTTATCTAATCTTGTTTAATACCACCGGCACCAGCAGTTTCGGCGCTTTCAACAGAAGCCTTATCGGTTTGAACACCAGCGGCACCGGTCAAAGCTTCCATGAAACCTGGGGCAGTTTTAAATGGTCTCTTTAAATCACCAGTTGCAGGGACACCAAACAAATGGATCTTGACAATATTAGATTCCAAAGCACTTTTAACAGAAGAAATACATTGCATAAACAATGGGTTAGTGTATTTCATGTATAAATGCATAAAAGACATCATGGCCAATCCAGTGAAAATACCTTTAATTTGCCCATTAACTTGTCCCAAATCGTATTCTTTAACAGTGGTGATAACGGCTCTTGGTTCACTTTGGCCAGACATAGGGTTAGCTGGTTCAACGTATTTGATAGTGGTTAAATCATTCTTTGCGTTGATCTTGAATCTAACGTAAAAATAAATCAAGAAAGCCAAAGCTTGACAACTGAGGTATGCTACTCTGGTGTAGAATAAGATTTCTGGGTCTTCAAAATCTATCTTCTTGGCGACTTGCATCAAGACAAGCATGATGACGATGTTGGAAACAGCTGGATTCATGATGGGCAGGGTGGGATCGGGTTGTTATTCACAAGGCAGATTATGGAATGCAAATAAAACGAGGGTAAAATATTTGAAAAAGTTTTGGAAAAATATCAGTCGGCCAAAAAAAAAAAAAAAAAATTTGCCTTCTTTTCGCTGGCGCCTTCTTGATGTCGCGACTCAACAAGAAAAATAAAAATAAATTGGAAATGTCGTGATAAATGCGACGACATAAATTCGTATAATCACACGACTATAAACAGTAAGTAATATATATACTAGACTAACAAACTCTCTTCATCAAATGATACATCACCAAACTCCCAACAACCCAAATGCTTAGATTTAGCTACTTTCTGAGCTGCGTTTACTTCATTAACGTAATCTTTAACTGCTGGTTTGACGATCTTGGTATCGACAATAGCCCAACCATCTGAAACTAATTGTTTATTGATGGTATAAGATGAGTCCTTCAAACTTTGTTCAGCATCATACAAGATACCTTCATACTCAGCTGAAGAACCGCCAGGTAATGCACTAATAACCAACTTCTTGTCGTATACCAAGTCTTCTAATGCGTAGATACTGTCTGTCAAATAGTCTGTAGGATGAGAAGGTGGTAATTTCAAATTTTGCAACGTGGTGGTATGAGCAAAAATTGGATAGTTGGATAATCCAAACTTTTCAGGTAAGGTACGTAATGACTTCAATGGTACTTTGTCGATATTTCCAAAATCCAAATGTTTAACTTCATATTTCCCGGTGGTTTTATCAAAATTGATGACTTTTGCACGGTAGAATTTTCCATTTTCTGTGAATTTTGCTGAGACAAATTCATTCTTTTTAGGTGCCTTGGCTAAGTTAAATGGCAAGTCAGTGGATGATTGAGAAGCACTTGGAACTTGGTTATGAAATTGTTGGAATGCTTGTTTGAATTGTGCAAATTTTTGAGTAGTTGTAGCATCCAATAAATGGAAAGATAAAACACCAGTATTAGAATCAATATCAACAACTTCGATATCAAAAAATTTAGGTTTAGATGCAGCAATGTCGACAGATGCCAATTTAGCTGTTGATTCAGCTAATTCCTTTTCAACTTTAGCTGGATCGTATCCACTCCAAATCCCCTTTTTAGCATCTCTTGCGTCTTCTTCAGCTTTGATGAATGAACTTGCAGCTGGGTTAGAATTGACTGCAAATTCATGGATTTTGACTAACCCTTGCTCCAATAATTGTTGTTGAATTGGGGACAATGCATTGGCGTTGGCATATAAGTTACCAATAAATCCACCTAACTTATCAGTATCATATATTTCAAATTCAACTGGTCTTTGTAAGAATCTTTTGTTTAAGAATTTGACACCTTCTTCATTCAACGATTCGTTTTTATCATTTGATAATCCACCCATAATCAAAGTCAATTTCAACCCTTCCTTTGGATTAAACAACTTGACTCTGGTGATTGAAGGAATAAATTCAACATAAAATCCACTGATTCTTCCCTTTTGCTTGAATCCATTGAAGAAGGTTTTGGCCTTGGTGAAGTTTTCAGATGCATCAATAATTCTGGTACCGACAGTAAGAACCTTGTTTAAGTCACCATATATCCCTTTTTTAGAACTCTTTTTGGCTTCTTCTTCTAATTCAATCAATTTATCCCAATTCATAGAACGTTCATGCTGTGTTGCCTTATTATGTTTAATGACCGTGGCAAACCCATTAGAAACAATTAATTCGGAGAGATCGGTGTTTGCAAATTTAAAACTAGCCAAGAATCTTCCCTCTAATCCCAAATCCTTGTTGGCGTCTCTGTATCCATCAACGTACAAAGTACCTTGTTTCCCAATAACTTGATGTCTTACAAATTCCCTGGCTGTAGCAACCAATGCATTCTGTTTTGCTGAATCAGTGGTTACTGTGGTGTCGTTGGGCTTAGGACCTCTAACAGATGCTAATTGGACAGTTACTTCTTCATCAGAATGTGGCAATCTGATTAATAAAGTATCAGCGTTAATGACTTTCGCAACTGTGGCGTTATCGATTGTAACTCCTGGTTTCAATTTTGATCCAGAGCTTCCTGGTATGGCTTTCTTTGTAATGGTAGCATTGGCATAAATACCTTTGCCTAAAGCTCTTGCTGCTTGTTCTGCTTTTCTGAGTCCGCTCATGGTGCTTGCTCCAACCAATGTAGATTGCCAATCAACAACTTCAGCATACCCCATTTCCAACAATTTTTCATGAATGTTATTACCAGAAGGATGGTTTATTATAGCAATTGGAACGCCAGTTTGATTTTCTCCAATAATAGAACAAGTCAATTCTGCCTTAGTGGTCAATAACTTGTCTTCGACAAACTGTTTGGCTTGTTGGGCAGCTTTGGTGATGGTCTGTGGTTGGGTAGTATCGTCGGTTCTTGGGGCTTTCAATCCGGCTAACAACAAAGCTGTTTGAACTTGTTGCTTTTTGTTTAAAACCAAACGTCCAAAGACTCTGTCACCACTAATTACTTTTTCAACAATTAATTTCAATGGAGTTTTTTGAGATTTAGCAATAATGTCTTCGGTGATTGGAACCACTTCTGGGATGGTCACTTTATCTGCCCATAATCCTGCTTGCTTTATTCTTGCATTGGTTTCAATTTCTTTCAACTCATAGATATAGTCATTATCGTCGGCATTTCCGTCTCTCAATTTGACGTAACCTTGAGCTAACAAATATTCAATCAAAGATTTGAAAATCGGGGATGAAATATCACCAAATTCTCTGTTTGCAATCTTTGCTGAAACTTTGAATTTAATCTCTTTCCCAATTAATAATTGACGTAAATATTCTTTTGATTCTAATTCATCAATTGGTCTAACATGTTCTAAAGTGAAAAGTCTTTCTGGTGGTGGGAATTGAGTTGTTTTACTAGGTGTCAAAACAATAGAGTCTCCGCTCAAAACATTTTTAACTTTGGCCACAAATACGGACATTTTTCAATTGATATTTAACCTGTTAGGTAGTGGATATATAAAGTTGAAAAATTATGATTTGCAAAGTGAAAAAAAAAAAAAAGGATTGAAAAATCTCGAGGTGTTGAGGAAAAAAAAAACCTATGATCTGGATTGTTGTTGCGTTGTCCAGATTTTGGCGATTTCGGAGGCGCGCGCCTGTCTGCGCCTGCGCCCTACGGCGATCGTTTAATATCCGTGCGGGAACTGTGGACATGGAAATATTCCCACACGATAAACGAGCAAAAATCGATAAATCCCCACCCAAAAAAAAAAAGGCTGATTAATAAATACCCAATCTAGCACACGATAAACTCAAACCGTCCAGCATCACAACATCATACATCCAATGCCACCTCGTTCAACAGCTCAAAAGCGTTTGTTGAAGGAGTATCAGCAATTATCAAGAGACCCACCCCCAGGAATAATAGCCGGTCCAGTAAGCGAAGAGAGTTTATACACATGGGAATGTCTATTGGAAGGACCATCAGAGACCCCATACGAAAACGGGGTGTTTCCAGCTACTTTGACATTCCCCAAGGACTATCCATTATCACCGCCCACTTTAAAATTTGATCCGCCTTTGTTGCACCCTAATATCTATGCAGATGGTACAGTTTGTATTTCCATCTTACATCCACCAGGTGAGGATCCAAATCAATATGAACGACCAGAAGAAAGATGGTCACCCGTGCAAAGCATCGAAAAGATATTGTTGAGTGTGATGTCTATGCTTGCTGAACCTAATCCTGAAAGTGGGGCAAATATTGATGCATGCAAATTATGGAGAGATAATCGGGCAGAATATAATCGACAAATCAGACAACATGTCAAAGAGTCTTTAGGATTATAGAAGTTGTGAGGTTGATAAGAAGAGGTATTTCCAGTTTATAGATTTTTATTTTTAATAAAAGAAGTGCATTTAGCTATATTCATTGGTAGTAGATTTATTGTTATCAATGACCTCTTAACCCTACCAACTAATAGTGGCAAATCAGTGGGCAATCCAACGCGTATTTTACAACGAAAAATTTACGAAAAATGAAAATTAACCAAACACCAACCAGCGGAGCAAAACACGATTCATAACAACTATAGCTCGAGCATTTTTCCAAGATCAATTTATTGGTCAAATAGAGGATATATCAATATTTGCTTTTGGCTCCAAGTGTTCCCAATTGAATAGGAAGCTGAAAGTATTGGTAAGGCATTGTACTGATCAGACACACCACACGAGAAATACATACAGAGGATGCATCAAAATTGTTGCAACTTTATGATGCTAAAGCTTAAGATTATGATGGCTTTGTTTATAAATTTATTTATACCATAAGGAACCCCTTAGTGAGTCACGTGGACTTGAATTTAGAAGGGTTTGAATCTGTGAATTCCAGCTATCCTTGAAACGGATTGACTCAAAGTTTTTTGAAATTGTTCAATGTACCTCAAGTGTATTTTGATGTGTAGGGCAAAAATTCTGATTCATCATGTTCCCACCTGTTGTTGGGAATCCCACGGAGCATATTCTATTGATACCTTGGCAATATCCTAACTAGCAAGAACCCATTGCAAATCTGTAATAAACGATTGTTTCAATATCTTGTCCGGACTTCGCAAATGAAAAACCAATGAAACTGAATAATATTTATAAGACATGAATTAAACTATCCTGTGAATCACCTAATGCATAGTGGTTTATGATCTGATTGTAAAATAGAGAATCATAAAGTGGAAATAAAACTTCCTCCAGCTTAATTAGGTAATTAAAAGCGTCTCCTTAGCAATATCGCCTACAGGTTTTTTTTGCCAAGCACTTGCTGGTTTGATTTCAAAAGGTTCCAAGATTCCTAATTGTTGTTGGTAAACCGTGAAGAAAACAGTTTAAAATTCGGAGTCTTAGTTAAATCATATTCTGTGATTGGTTGTAAATCAAAGTTCTTCTCTTCTTCAAGGCTAATCAAACTCTAATAAAGTTTATTTCACTTATCAGATCATCATCTGATAATCTTTCTGTTAAACTCTGTACATTCAGATTTTGTACATCGACTTCAACCTTCAAACTAATTATACCAACGATGAACATTGTCATACGGTCATATGTAGCTTACTTTTAATTTTCTGCACTTTCATTGTAGGATCGGACAAACTATACTTTGTTGTCTGAGCATGAAAAGCATAGGGTGCAAAAGGTTTTGCAGCCCTTGCACAGAAACTTGATTTTGTACAATTTATCTGAAGTAATGTGAGATATTTTCGACAACTATAAATTGATAAAAACTAAACCCATTACTGGATACCCCCGCCTTCAAGAGCCATATAAATAGTTGAAGTTATATCTTGTGAATAGACGGTTTTGTTCAGCAACTCAAAAAACTGCACAAATGTCCGATTCATCAATAAAAGCTCACTTTATCGAAAAAGTCGAGCCAACCAACTCAACTAACTTGAATGGAACTAACAAACACAACATTTTGATAGACCAATCCGTGGATGATTATTTATACTTAGATGAGCCATTCTACAAATACAAATTTTTGAATATCTTACATTTTTACATCTTCATTGTTACTTTAACATCAACATATGATGGGTATGACGGTAGTATGTTAAGTGGCTTAATGATCCTTGATAGTTGGTATATGAAAATGGGGAATCCAAGTGGTGCAATCTTAGGTGCATTAGTTAATGGTACCATTTTTGGAGGATTTGTT
The DNA here is from genome assembly GCA_030557085.1 of Candida gigantensis. Lineage (NCBI taxonomy): Eukaryota > Fungi > Ascomycota > Pichiomycetes > Serinales > Debaryomycetaceae > Candida > Candida gigantensis. Next base: position 29,566 of record JAKTVG010000347.1, read on the forward strand.
TCTGCCATATGTGCTTCTTGGTTAGCGGATGCTTTTGGAAGGAAACCCATTGTAGTTACTGGTGCTTTGTTGGTTATTATTGGTGCTATATTACAAGGGCTATCTACCAATTATGCATTTTTCTTAGTTTCGAGAATTGTTATTGGTGCTGGATCAGGAATGGGTGCTGTTGCTTCTCCAATTTTAATTTCAGAATTAGCATTCCCTAAATATAGAGCTACTTGTACTTCAATTTATAATACTTTTTGGTACTTTGGTGCCGCTATTGCTGCTTGGGTCACATATGGAACACATTTTATGGAAAGTGATTATTCATGGAGGATTCCTTCTTATTTGCAAGGATTCATACCTTTGGTCCAATTAATCTTTATTTATTGGGTTCCTGAATCCCCTAGATACTTGATTTCAAAAGGAAAGATGGATAAAGCAATACAAGTTTTGCGTAATGTTCATACCGGTGACGATTATTCAGAAAAGGCAACCAGATTAGTTGAGTTTGAGGCAACGGAAATTGAAGCAGCTTTGGAATTAGAAAAGACTTGTGCTACTTCAAGTTATATTGATTTCATCAAGTTCCCAACCTACAGAAAAAGATTATTCTTAGTTGTTTACAACTCATTTTTTATTCAATTATCCGGTGGTGGTCTTGTATCATTCTATATCAATAAAGTTTTAGAAACAATTGGAATCACTGATCCAAATAGACAATTACAAATAAACGGTGGTTTAATGCTCTACAACTGGGTGACATCATGGCCACTCGTTTGGGCAGTGTACTATTTCAGAAGAAGAACCTTATATTTATTCTCAGTTCTTGGGATGTTAGTATGTTATGTTATTTGGACTATACTTTCTGCAAGGTTCGCAATTGGTGGTTTTACAGAAACAAGTTTAGCAAATGGTGTTTTGGCCCTTATTTTCTTGTATTATTTTGCATATAATACAGGCGGTAATATATTACCTTACCTTTACCTTACTGAATTGTTGCCTTATTCACATAGAACAAAAGGTTTTAGTATCTTCATGGGTTTAAATTATTCGCTTATTATTTACAATGGTTTCGTCAATCCTATTGCTATGGATGCAATCCAATGGAAATATTACATTGTTTATTGTTGTATTCTTGCACTTGATGCCGTGGTAATATATTTTTTTTATGTGGAGACATCTGGGTATACATTGGAAGAAGTTGCTATTGTATTTGGCGATGAGCCAAATACCGTATCAACCAAGGTTTCTGGTAACACTGAGGAATCAATTCTTGAATTTAAAGACAAAGTTTAACTGTAGCAAATAGGGTCGTATCTTTGTCGTATACTGTGTATTTTTTAACAACTAACTTACTTTCAACATAAATAAACTTCCAGTAAACAGTGGACAAGGTAAACCAATATTATTAGAATTGGTGGTGTAATTAGCGATTATTTATTATTAGTGGTCTTGTACTGTAGTGGTCTGTCACCACTCGATCCCTTCCAGTAACGTTCTAGAGCGAGACCACGTATCTTCGGCTGATAGAATCCCTCTTCCAAAAATGCTTGTATGTGAATGTGGATGTTTACACATAGTTGTCGTGTTACAAGGAGCCATACTGTGACTTGAGAATGTATGCAGATAATTGTTTACATTATGTTTGAATTAATTTTGAGATCACTGTAATATCGGAATGAAATTTGTGGTTTTGCGTCGTGATTCATGCGAAGTAAATTGCAGCCATAAACGCATAGAACTAACCACGCATACAAATCTATAATTACAAAACTATTATTAATAAAAATAGCATATACTAAAAATTGATCAAATCTATTAAAAACTAAACTTATACATCTTGCAATATCGACAGCGTACTCAATTGTCTTTGTAATTATAACATGCTTCAAAGAACTTGATTTCCAAATTGAGTGATTTGACAAATGATTCCTCGCTGTTCATAAAATCTTCCATTGTTTTAACCACTCTCTGGACTTCATTTTCCAAAAATTGAACCCACTTCGTAAAAGCTTCACCGTAATGCAAATCAATCCATTCTTGGTACTTGTAAGGTAAGTCTTTAGGAACATCGTTTCTCGAAATATTGTAATCTGCCCATCCAAGGTACACTTTTTCCATGACGTACATAAACGTGATGATTTCAATATAAGAAGTTGATTCAAAAGTCAAATATTTCAAAAAATCAATATACTCTTGTACTTCAGGAAGAATCAATTGTTGGTCTTTTAATTTCGACACTTTTGACAAATCTCCATCTTCCAACTGTTTGAGGGTATTGGTGAAGTAATCGTTTTCACTCAATGATAGAAACCCAATTTGTTTGCCTAACGTTATTGCCGCTTCTGGATTATCACAATATGCTAATGTTTTGCCGAATAAGTTGAGTCCGATTTGGAAAAACTTAAGGTCTTGATTCAAGTAAGTATACAACTTATAATCCGGAAGAGTGCCAGTACATAACTCATTGGTTAAGTGATGCGATATCGAACGGGAATATAAATCCTGATGTTTCTCAATGAGCTTTTCAACAATTGACATGGTTGATTATTTGTAGAATAAGACCAGAAGCAAATAGGTAAGACCAATAGCTGATTTTATATTATTGTTGTTTTTTTTTTTAGTATTAATATTGGCATTTCTAAAGTTTTACATTTCGGTACTCCTCGAGCCAAGGAAAGGAGAGAGAAAAAAAAAACAGTAATATCCAAACCGGTATGCGCTTAACGAACTGACACTATCAAAATTATCCATGGGTATAAAATGGAATCAATATTTTTACTAATTAATAAGATTTGAAAACGTTTTCTATTATTTTCAACCAACATACTCCGAACAGTCAGAATGGAACACGAAAACAAGCAGAATATATCAATCTCAACATCAACTGAGTCAACCAAAGAATCCGTTGTGCATGCTCCACACTACATTAGTTGGATCTATAAATTAGACAACTTAGGAATTGAAACTCGAGGAATTGAAAGAGTCAGTGAACAAGAACGTGAAAAGCTTTCCGAGACAACGCCTACATGGCAATTGTTTCTTGAAACCATTGGACTTTGGTGGTCCGCTTGTGGAGGACTCACGTCGATGTCATCATTTTTTTTACCAACTTTATTATTCGGTTTAAATTTACGTGATTCAATGGTTAGTGGGTTGATCTCCATGATTATAGGATGTCTTGTCCCCGCATATAGCTCCACTATGGGCCCCAAGTCAGGTTGCAGACAAATGGTTACTGCGAGATTTTTGTTTGGTCAATGGGGAGTCAAATTTGTTGCTTTGATTTGTATAGTTGGTGGAATTGGTTGGTCAGTTGTTAATTGTGTTTTAGGTGGTCAAATGTTACTTGCCATAAATCATAACATCTCTTTGGCTGTTGGTATTGTGGTTATTTCAGTTGTAAGTTTGATTGTTGCCATATTTGGAATCAGAGTATTGCTCAAGTTTCAAACTGTATTGTCTATACCAATTCTTGTTGCAAGTATATTGTTTTATGTGGTTGTTTGTCAAAAGATTAGTTACGTTCATGAATCCAACCAATTGATCAAAGAGGCAGGATATACCGCAGTTACATCAAGGGGTAATTGGCTCAGCTACTTTTCCCTTTGCTACTCAGTCACAGCCACCTGGGGCAGTGGTGCTGCAGATTACTATATTTTATATCCTGAAACTACTCCATCTTATCAAATATTTTTAATTACATTTTTGGGTATTGCTGTACCATCTACATTTGTTGCTATTGCTGGAACATTGTGTGGTAATATTGCTTTGTCATATCAACCTTGGAATGATGCATATAATAGTTATGGTGTAGGTGGTTTAATTGTGGAAACTTTTTCGGAATGGGGAAGAGGAGGCAAATTTGTTGCAGTTCTTTTATATTTATCATTGATTTGTAACAACATTATGAATACTTATTCGGTAGCATTTGAGTTTCAGTTGATTGATCATTATTTGGTGTATATTCCAAGGTGGGTCTGGGCCACTGTTGTAACTGTCATTTATCTTGTATTATCAATTGTTGGAAGATATCATTTTCTGGAAATTTTGAGCAATTTCTTACCAATGTTGGGATATTGGATCACAATGTATATTGCATTACTTTTGGAAGAGAATTTAATTTTTAGATCATCGTTTGCTGTTAGACAACTACATGAACGTGAATTCGATGGTGATTATAAACAATTGTATAATTGGAAAAACTGGAATAAACCAAAGGGAAGAACGTTAGGGTTAGCTGCTTGTGCTGCATTTCTCTGTGGTTGTGCAGGTGCAATCATTGGTATGAATCAAGTGTATTACCAAGGTCCCATTGCCAAAAAAGTTGGTGATTACGGTGCTGATCTAGGAATGTGGATTTCATTCGGGTTTACTGCACTTACATACCCTGTATTCAGGTATATTGAACTAAAGCAATTTAAAAAGTGATTCAGTTTATAGATGGAGATATATAGATGTTGATATATAGGTTGCAATATTTTCTTGCTAATCCGAGGCGCGGTTACCCGATTTGGCTATATGTGCGGCTTCTAACAAAAATCTCTTTTTATTTGAAACAAAAAGAAACGCAACGTTTTTCAAAATATCTCTGCTCAAATAAATTTTGAAAAAAATTTTTTTTTTTTTTTTGAATTTTTTGTATTTTTTTTTTTATTCTAGCAATATCATCTTCTTATAGATTTGACAATTTACAACTTATAGACAATGTCTAAGTCATTTGACGATTTTATAAAGCAGCAAAAGCAGCAACAAACCAAACCTAAGGGGTTTGGCTATAGAAATAACAATACTCAAGGCTTTACCAGCAATCAAGCTTTTAATGCACAACCATTCCAACCTAGTAATCAACAATTTCAAGGAGGTAATCAGCAATATAACCAAAACTTCAACCAGCAATACCAAGGTGGATATAACCAAGGGTACAACCAAGGGTACAATTCTAATAGATACAATAACTACAACACCAACCAGAGTTCCACTGTATCTACCCCCGTGGAGTCATTGCCAACTAGTGGAAGAAGCACACCAAATCCAAATGCATCAACTACTTCCTTGACCTCATTGAACACCGCCCTTGCTAAATTGGATGTTTCCAATATTCCAATCGAAGAAAATTTGAACAATATTCAAAACGCAGCCAAAATAGGTGAAGTCAGACCAGAAGTGGAAACAATAGTTAATACCATTGCTGAACAAGAAAGTTTATCCGTGATAAATGAATGGAAATTAAATGAAATTTTGAAATCTTTATTGAAACCTAAAAACACCGCATTAGTTAAAGAAGCAGCATTATTGATCATTCAACAATTGGCAACTAAATTTGGCGGACAAACACCAAAAGAAGCTTATTTATTACAATTTTTAAGTACTGCTTACGATATGTTTACTGATAAAGATAAGAATGTTTTGAAAGCAGCCAAATCAGCAACTGATGCATTATTTGGAATTTTCCCTGTTGAAGCATTAGGATCCATTGTTCTTGATGAATATTTAACAATTTTCAAATCAGGTGCGAAATGGAATTCCAAAGTTGCCGCATTGGTTAATCTTGATAAATTGATTGAAGATGTTCCTGCTGATATTTTAGAAATGAAATTCGTTGATGTTGTGCCGGTATTGACTGATTTATCCACTGATTTTAAACCAGAATTGGCAAAAGCCGGTATTGTCAGTTTGAAAAAATTTGTTAAAGTTTTAGATAACTTGGATTTACAAAATAAATATGATTTAATTGTTGATACTTTGGCAGATCCACAAAAAGTCACTGATTGTATTAAGAATTTATCATCAGTCACATTTGTTGCCGAAGTCACTGAACCAGCATTATCATTATTAGTTCCAATCTTGGATAAATCATTAAAGATGTCTTCTTCATCAAATGAACAATTGAGACAAACAGTTATGGTCACTGAAAATTTAACAAGATTAGTGAATAATAAAAGAGAAATTGAACAATTCATTCCAATTTTATTGCCAGGTGTTGAAAAAGTTGTCAATAACGCATCTTTACCAGAAGTCAGAGAATTGGCCGGCAAGGCTTTGAAAGTCTTGAAGGATGCTGAAAGTGAACAAACTGATGGTAAATTCCACGGAAGAATCACTTTGAAACAAGCTGAAAACTTTTATACTGAAAACATTCCTGAAAATGAACAACCTACTAGTTTATTGAATGATGAGATCTTGAGTGATTACTTGGCTATAGTACTTCAAGTCGATGCTCATGTTAATGACTGGAAACGTTTACATGAATACTTGGTAATGGCTACCAGTAATGAAACATATTCTAGTTTAGTTGTAACACATCTCAAAAATTTATTCAACCCAGAATCAGCTGCTGATGATGCTGAAGATGATGGTGCAGTTGTTATTGTGGATGCCGATTTCTCATTGGCTTACGGTACACGTATGTTATTAAACAAGACCAAATTGCGTTTATTAAAAGGTCATAGATATGGTTTGTGTGGTAGAAATGGTGCAGGTAAATCCACTTTAATGAGAGCAATTTCAAAAGGACAATTGGAAGGATTCCCAACTGCTGATGAGTTGAAGACTTGTTTTGTTGAGCATAAACTACAAGGTTCTGAAGCCGATATGGATTTGGTCAGTTTTATTGCTCTGGATCCAGAATTAGCTAGTGTATCAAAATCAGACATTGAACAAGCTTTAAGAGACGTTGGATTTCCTGATGAAAGATTACAACAACAAGTTGGATCATTATCTGGTGGTTGGAAAATGAAGTTGGAATTGGCAAGAGCAATGTTGATGAAAGCCGATGTTTTGTTGTTGGATGAACCTACCAATCATTTGGATGTTGCTAATGTTAAATGGTTGGAAGATTACTTGGTTGAAAACACTGAGATCACATCATTGATTGTTTCACATGACTCTGGATTTTTGGATGCTGTTTGTACTGATATCATTCATTACGAAAATAAGAAATTGGCATATTATAAAGGTAACTTGTCTGAATTTGTTAAGATAAAACCAGAAGGTAAATCTTATTATACTTTGACTGATTCTAATATGAAAATGGCTTTCCCACCTCCAGGTATTTTAACTGGTGTTAAATCAAGAACAAGAGCAGTTGCGCGTATGGCAAATGTCACTTTTGCATATCCAGGTGCCGAGAAACCTTCTTTGAAAGATGTCTCATGTTCATTGTCGTTATCTTCAAGGGTTGCTATCTTGGGTCCAAATGGTGCCGGTAAGTCCACTTTGATTAAATTATTGACAGCTGAATTGGTTCCACAAGAAGGTAAAGTGGAAAAACATCCAAATTTGAGAATTGGTTATATTGCTCAACATGCCTTGCAACACGTTGAACAACATAAAGAAAAAACCGCTAATCAATATTTACAATGGCGTTATAGATTTGGAGATGATCGTGAAGTGTTATTAAAGGAAAGTAGAAAAGTATCTGATGAAGAAAAAGAAATGATGTTGAAAGAAATTGATATTGATGACGGTAGAGGTAAACGTGCAATTGAAGCATTGGTGGGTAGACAAAAATTAAAGAAATCTTTCCAATATGAAGTTAAATGGAAATATTGGTTACCTAAATATAATTCCTGGGTCCCAAGAGATGTATTGATTGAACATGGATTTGATAAATTGATTCAAAAATTTGATGATCATGAATCTTCAAGAGAAGGTTTAGGATACAGAGAATTGACTCCATCCGTTATTCGTAAACATTTTGAAGATGTTGGGTTAGATGGTGATATTGCCGATCATACTCCAATGGGATCATTATCCGGTGGTCAATTAGTCAAGGTTGTTATTGCTGGTGCCATGTGGAACAACCCTCATTTATTAGTCTTGGATGAACCTACAAATTATCTTGATCGTGACTCCTTAGGTGGGTTAGCCATGGCTATCAGAGATTGGAGTGGTGGTGTTGTTATGATTTCACATAATAATGAATTCGTGGGTGCTTTATGTCCTGAACAATGGCACGTGGAAAACGGAGAAGTGGTACAAAAAGGTTCCGTTGCCGTTGACTCCAAAAGATTCGAAGATAATGGTGGCGAATCATCTAAAGAAGGGTCTCCTGCTCCTGAACCAGTTAAGAAGAGAGCAGATGATGACGATTCACCAGCTAATATTAAGGTGAGAACCAGAAAGAAGAAAATGACTAGAAATGAAAAGAAAGTACAAGCTGAAAGAAGAAGATTGAGATACATTGAATGGTTAAGTTCGCCTAAAGGTACACCTAAACCAGTAGACACTGATGATGAAGAAGAGTAAGGATAGAAGTTATAGAGATCTCTTCCCCCGTAATAATTGTATAATAATATATCTAGAAAAAACTGTTTAATTTATTTGATTGCAAAATTGTAGTCGTGTGGTGCACGAAAAAATACTTGAACTTCGAAGGCAAACCAACCCGAATACTAAACCATGGAAGAAAAAAAAAACCTGTGTTCACCAAAGGTTTTGCCAACAAATTCAATCTCTTTTATCAACATATAGTAACAACAACTAAAATATGGCAGACAGATATTCTTTCTCATTGACTACTTTTTCACCAAGGCATGTATACCAATTTCAAATTTTTGTATACCCCCCAATGTTTAAATCTTACTAACATATCTATTTTCCAGTGGTAAATTAGTTCAAATTGAATATGCATTGAATGCAGTGAAACAAGGAGTAACCACAATTGGGATCAAATGTGACAATGGCGTGGTATTAGCCACGGAACGTAAATCCAACTCCCCATTAATCAAAAATGACACCAACACCAAAGTAGAATACATCACCCCCAACATTGGTATGACATATAGTGGAATGGGCCCCGATTTCAGAGTGTTGGTTGATAGGGCACGTAAATTGGCCCAAACCAATTATAAGCGTATATATAATGAATATCCACCAGTGAAGATAATGGTGCAAGAGATTGCTAAAGTGATGCAAGAAAGTACTCAGCTGGGAGGGATTCGACCATTTGGAGTGTCTTTACTTGTTGGAGGATATGATGATTATAATGGAGTTTTCCAATTGTATCAAGTGGATCCTAGTGGGAGTTATTTCCCATGGAAGGCAACAGCGATTGGGAAAACTGCCAATTCAGCAAAGACTTTTTTGGAGAAAAGATGGAATGAAAATTTACAATTGGAAGATGCTATTCATGTTGCATTGTTGGCTTTGAAAGAAAGTGTCGATGGGGAATTGATTGGTGAAAATTTGGATATCGCTGTGGTTAGTGAACCTCAAGAGCAATTGTTGGGGTTCAAAGGTACGGGTGTTCCTGGTCCAAGATTCAGAAAGTTGTCTGCAGAAGAAATAAATGATACGTTAGATTCATTGTAAAATTGGAGGATAGGAAGAATAGATTTATAGTCAAAGAAAACCAATATATAAAGTAACAGCATAATAAGTGATAAAATTGTAAGAATTAAAAGTGTTGGAAGTGTATGGTAATAAATGTCTATTAAATTACTTAGTAAAAAAAAATCAAACCCTAAATAAACCTAAATATAAAATAATGTATCAATAAAAAATCGATTAAAATCATTCACTTAATAGTGACTGAAGATGCAGAAGATTCAAGATCTTGTCTACGTTTGATATCCTGTTCAGGATTTTCATCCAAAGCTTTCAACCCATTATCTTTAATGAAAGAAGCAGTAATGACACAAATGGCCATTAATGGGATCAAGAAATAGAAATAATTTCTTAAAGCTGTAGTATATAAGCCTCTAATTTCCGAAACCTGTTCAGAATTAAGATGATTGATATCAAATTTTTCGTAAATGTGGCCCTTGACATAATCAACAAACCCAGGAGTCAATGTAGTCGTTGTTGGATCAAGTTGATTTAATTCTTTCAACATGGAATTACTAACGATAGTTGACCCAATTGCGATCCCCACAGTACCGCCTAATGATCTCAATACATTTCTAGTGGAGATGGCAACTGCTCTTTCTGCCTTTTTACAATTGGCTTGAACGGCAACCATAGATGGTTGGAAAGTTGAACCTACACCTGTCCCCATAATGAGTAAGATGAAAATGTGGAGACCATCAGCTAATGATTCCTTCCATAACACCAATAAACACACACTCAATAACCAAAGACAATATCCACCTTGAACAACCCAAAAATAGTGACCTGTATGGGTGATGATTTGACCACAGACAATAGACATCACTGCTTGCATAAGCACTAATGGTAATAAGAATATGGAAGTACCGATTTCATCTTTACCTTTAATAATTTGAAAATAGTAAGGCATGTAGTATGTGAAACTGAAATATGCAGCACCGAAACAGAAAGTAGCAAGGTATAATAAACAAAGGGAGGGGTTTTTGAATAAGTTTAATGGGATCATTGGTAATTTTGCAAATTTCCATTCAACTCCAAGAAACACAATCAAGAGAACACCACCGATAGTAAACATGATAATCACTAAATTACTGTCCCATGCATATGTTGAGCCACCACCATTTAAAGGAACCAATAATAAAGTTAAACTTGCAGTTGCAGTCAAGATCCCAAGATAATCAAGGCTTAAAAATTTTTCCTTTCTTGAAATAACATCATTTAACTTCTTATTATTCTTAAGAACGAAATAAAAAACAACGTTACATGCAAACCCCATTGGTGCCAAAAAGTAATAATAACTTCTCCAACTACTTTGTTTAATAAATGCTCCCATTACAAACGGACCAATGGCATTACCAATACCAACAGAAGCTCCCAAAATTCCTTGAAATTTCCCTCTATCTTTCAATGAAACAATATCACTCAAAATAACCATCAGTAATGAAGAAACACCACCATTTCCAATCCCTGCCAATGCTCTAAACACGAAAAATTCAATCCCATTCCTAGCTACAGAACAAGCAATATCACCAATCACTAATATCATAAGACAAGTCATAATCACATTTTTTCTACCAAAAATATCACTCATTCTACCAAAAAGTACTTGACAAACAGTATTTGCCAATAATGAAGCTGAACCAGCCCAATTAATTGATTGTTGAGCATTCAAATCTTTACCTATGTCAGACAATCCAACAGTTATACCTGTTTGATCCATAAAGGAAACAACACTAGCTAATGCCAATACACCCAACGTGATGACAATTTGTGAAGTCGATAGTTGGTTATCATGGGCATCTCCTAATCTATCTGCTAAATCTTTGGCTTTGATCGGTTGATTTCCCGTTAAGGTGTTGATACTTTCAGATGGTGTACCAGGTAATGTTTTTTCGTCAAACGTTACAGTTTGTCTCTTGTCTTTGGACTCTTCACTATTCATTATGTGTTTTGTTATATTGTATATGTCTTGTTCTTGTTTGTAAAGTTTTTTGTCTTTTTTTTTTTTTGCAGTCAAAAAATTAATTAGTTAACAATTAAAAATGGCTCAAAGATATTTAACATTCAAAGTTGATGAATCTAGAAAGATACTTATAGTAAAATGGAAAGGCAAGAATGTGATTGTGTTTCATAAGATATTAATAGTGTAGATAATGAATAAGTAAAAGCGGGAGAAATTCGGAATCAAACAACAATTGAAAAGGAATGAAAACAATAGTTTGACGGAACAGCATATACAAGTTCAAAGGGGGGGTGTGGATGAATGAGATTTTTTTCTTTAGTTTCTTTGTTAATCTTTTTAGAACTGAATCAAGTCCCTCCCTTGCTTCTCTTTTAGTACATAACCATTTAACTGTTGCAAGTAACTATGTTTGCGCTCTGTCAATCAGTGTTGTTCTTGGCTTCTTATTGTAAAATGGTTGATTGCAAGTTAAGTCACATTGCAGACTTAATTACAAGTTAAAGTTTGCTATGCATGCATGCATTAATGTATTTTTTTCATATATATCAAATCAAAGTGGAAGGAGGATATAGTGTAACAAAATCTTGAAGCAAGGAGAGTTCTCTTAAATTTGAAAGAAAGCCACTGAAAAATATCTTATTGTTTGAAAGTGCGCAAGGCGGACTACAAAAGTGTGGTGGGCGAATAGACGTAAAGGGGGCTATATTGTGGATCTAAAATCTTGTAACAGCCAGTGATTGGCAGTGGGCAGTTCTTGGACGGAGTACTTTATTCTCAGAAGAAACAATAGCGCTCTGATTATTGCAAAATGAACATAGAGCAAGACGCATTGTTGTTGTATTGTTATCTGTTTGACATTTTGTGTCATGTTCTATTCTTCCGTGTTTGTTGGCGTGTTTGTTGGCGGATTTACACTGTGTGAACTGTTCTACTAATGGGTATACCAAGAAAAAACAGAACAACTGGAAATTTTAACTTGGAATCCATTATCTTCTCTTCATTCCCTGATAACAGACCAATCTATGTTGCCACGTTACTGATATAAACAAAAATGAAATGTCTGAGTTGTGAATTCAAACCACAGTCGACGTATATGTGTGTTCACAGTGTGAGACAAAAGAGTTATCAGATGGCTAAAACTTACATAAAGCGCAAATTTTGATTTATTTTTTTTTGCAGTCTCCCTTTCTTTTACAGAATTTAAAGAAGATTAGTTTAGACTGAAATTGTGTTACTACTTTTGAGTTATAGAAAAGTCAATGTTGCAGTTTGTGCAACGGCGAAGATCGGAAAATTAATAAGTAATACGAATATGGATATGGATATGGATAAAAGGGACTTACTGCCAATGCTTCCTTTCTAAAAGTATAAATTTAAATTTAATTGCGTTCAAAATTTCAGTGGTTATTGCATATGAAATAAAATTAAACGTATACACAATAGCACATTTAAACAATTAGACTTTTGCATTATCTACTTTGACATATCACCGCAAACCGTTGGGAGGGGGAGGGGCAGACGTGGGTGGAACAACCTCAGAGTATAAGGATTAATTCTAATTTCTTTCGCTGCTCTTCTTGCTCTAAAAAATACGCCAAATCCTCATAGGTGGATAATTCAGTCTACATTGTTAATGATAAACAATAACACTAACTACACAACACATATAACTCTTTGTTGTATTTTTGGGGGGAAGCAAAAACAGATGCCAAGGTAAAAAAAGGGAGTTAAATATTCCGTCAAAACAAGCAAACGAGGAAATATAGTTTTAGTTAAAATTGGTAATGATAGTCATATAACCAATGAGGGAGTGGTCTTTTTGACTAAATGATTTTTGAAAGGTTTCTCTTGCGGATTGGCAAAGGAGGGGAGGATAGCCACCTCCCACCCCTTCTTATGTTTAAAGAATGTTTAATGATTGCTGCACAAAATAAAAAAAGTGAAAAAAAAGCTCAAAGCCCAATCCTTTTGATCACCGAGAAAACTCAGCCTCAGTTACAGCAATACAACATCAGCACTTCATCTCATGAAAGGCTTAAATCAAGTCCAGAAAGATCTGTCCCCTATCTTGTTCATTGATTGGATTGGGGAGGAGGGGCTTCCTAACCTGACTGCCGTTTGTGAAAGATTAGAGATCAGATAACTAACCACCCACCACACGGCACTGGTTTCTTGTCTGTTTTTGCAAACGATCAATAGTTGGACGTGTGGTCAAAAAAATGGACCTATTGTTCCCTGTCTGGTTCTAAAAAAGACCGGCCACACCGGAATTTTAAATTGACAGTATACCAATTTTTTTCTTAGCTGGTACGGAACAATCCAACGCAATCGACTCACTGGGTCCACACTTGCTTACAACAATCTATGAAGGCTATGTTATTGAGAAAAAAGTATTGTTTCTTTCATAGATGTGGTATTACAACATCCAAGATTATGGTATTTTTGATTGAGTGAATCAGGGGATGGGGCTGTGAGCTAAGGAACCGTGGGCTTATCATATCACACATTGTTATCAGCAACCACTGACAAAAAAATCCACGTTCCATTTACAAAAAAAACAACTATCTTTGAGCAATTATGTTTGGTAAGAAGGAGAAGGACGGGAAGCAAAAAAACACATTTGAATTACAAATGATAAATGCACAATGTCCTATTTGAGAATTATGAGCGTTGAGCCTTTTTGTTTCTATACATTCATCATTAACTCCTTGAAATTTCAACTCTATTTTCTCTTTTCTTCAATTTTGATTTCTTTATTGCTTGTATTAGTTCTCGTTGTTCCTGCTTTAGAAAACTTCAAATGTAGTTTTTCTTCTATACGGTTTTGTGGTTCACCACCACAAGGGTGTAATCATATACTATGTATTCTATATTCAATATGATATTCCTGCCAAGAGACAACTTGGCGGGAAACAAAAACGTCACCTGCACAGCAGCCATGCGCAATGCAACCGGATAAATAGCAGGCAGCCGCGTCGCGAGCCCAGTCCCCCCGTCCCAGCCAAGACCACGCACGCAGAGCGCAAATCGTGTAAATCCCCTTTAGTTTGTCCGTGAGCTGCATTTCCAATTCGAAATGATAATTCTTGATTTGGTAAAATATATGAGAGCAGCATTCGAAACGGAAAAACAAGGGACCACCAGGAAAGGGAGCAAAAAAAGCTTATTCATCACTATTGACAGTTCTAGATTTACTTGTTATTGTTTTGTTTTCTTTTGATAAGTTCCTATTAGCTAACTATCTTTCCAGTCTTTTCCGTTATTCGCAACATGTGAATCGATTAAGGAAAAACACAAAAAAAATAAAACTGTTGCAAAATACACCCTTGCTCCCATCTTTACCTTATTTCATTTAGAATAAATCTTCTTCTACAATATCAATATGATACAGTTTTCTTTTTCCCAAGTGCGTTTTTGTTGGGTGTGGCTGAAGGTTTCTTCAATAACATTTTAAGATGAAATTGATCAGAGTTGGCCAAGAAATTACCTTACCTTTTTTTTTAACTATAAGCTTATCGTTATCAAATACATTACTAAATATTCTATGTAATTCCTTATCAATGACATATTCATTTCTTGCCCAGCAAAAATCATTTGCTTGTTGTTGTCAAAAAATTTAAAAAAAAAAAGCAAATTCCTCTCCCAACCTTGTTTTTATAGTTGTGGGTTATCAACACCCAATATCAATTTCGCCACAAAGTTCAACTCTTCTACTCGACGAAGACACGTATATCTTATAAGTCCCCGTCTGTATAATCCATTGTTGAGACTCCGGGTCCCATATACTCAAATCTCGATGCAATATATTAAAATAAACCGTTGTTGATTTCCCAGGTTCTAAAAAAACTTTATCAAATCCCCTCAATACTTTAGGTGGTGAGGTTAATATAGTACTTGGAAACTCAATATATAGCTGACTTGTATATCCTCCTTTTACTTTCCCTTCATTCTTAACTTCAACACTGACTTCATATAAAACTTCCCATAAAGCCAGATTCCCTCCCATTGCACCACCTGCTAATGGTGGATTATTTGGTTGATCTGGTGAAAAATCTCTTGGATACTCATATGAATCATCATCATCTAACAGTCGAACATTTTCGCTATACAAATAAGGATAAATATAGCCTGGACTAGGATCAAAATCATCATGAGGAAACAATGCATCTTCAGGATCGCAAACATCATCTTCAACAGTTTTAATAACAGGAAAATATTCTTGTGGGTACGGCAAATATTCAGAAGGTGGATTAATCTCCGTTATCTTCAAGTTACAAACTTTAAAGTTCGTATATGATAAACCAAATCCAAATTCATACCGAGGTTTAATATTATGCTTATCAAAAAACCTATAGTCCAAATAAATATCCCGGTCAAAATTATCTTGTGGTTCCACTTCGCCGCTTCCTAGATCATCAATAATCGGAACGTAATGTTGTTTCTTTCTAGCTATCGTAAATGGTAACTTCCCTGAAGGATTTATATCTCCAAACAATACATCGGCAATCGCTTGACCAACAAATTGTCCCAACGGAGGCACAAACAATACGGCAACAACATTTTCATGCTCTATCCATCTTTCCATATTAACGGGCCCAGTGGATGTAACAACAACAACAGTTTTATGGCATTTGTCAGCAACTTTTTCAATTAATTCATCCCCATTGTGCCACAACGACATATTTTGACGATCTCCGAAATTATTTTCAAGACAAACATAACCTTCTCCTGAAAAAGTGTTAACAAAAACAATTGATAAATCCGCATAATCAGCTAAATCACTATTGGTGTCACAATCCCAATTATTACTACAATAATCAATAACAATTCCACGTTCACGTGCTTTTCTTGCAATAGCTTCATAGGGTGTAATAACATATGGATTTCCAACAGCTGCTGAGCCCCACCCACTCGTTAAAACACCATTGGTACAACGCTGGTCTTTGCAATTAAACCCACTAGGGTCAGGTCCAGCTCCTTGTCCAGATATGAATAATCTTCTAACTCCATCACTTTTGTCAATGGGTAAGTTATGGCCACTATTTTTAAGTAAAATTATTGCTTCTCGGGCAACAGTTAATGCAGTACTATCACTAAATTCAGATCTAGCTTCAACATGCCAGTTCTTCTGTACAATTGGACCATAATGTTGATAAGGGAACTCTTGTCCATATGTGTTGTGAGTCCAGGAACTAAAATTTGGAACATCATCTTCTGTTGGTAACTGAACATTTTCCAATGCAAAAAATGGCGCCAATATTCTCATCACCATATCATTCAATCTATCTTGGCCAACAGTGCCATTATATACAGCCCTTGTTAATAAAGGGCCCCAATATGATTTCCCAGTCAACCAATCATCAAACACTTCACCAGGCATAGTCATATCTAGTCCTGCAAGAGCAGAACTAACTCCAGTATGTTGAGCACCCCAATCAGAAACAACAAACCCTTGAAATGACAATTCTGATTTCAATAAATAGTTTAACAAGTAGGAATTTTCACAAGCATATGTATTATTGACTCGATTGTAAGCACACATGACGCTGCCAACACCAGCTCGAACAACATTTGCAAATGGCCAAAGGTAAATTTCGTGCATTGCTCGGTCCCCAATATTTGAAGTTAATGAACATTGTAATTTATCCCAACCTTTTTCATCCCATTCACCAACTTGCCGAAAATGCTCTTGTTCATTACCAATCAAATGTCTGGCGGTGGCTATAACTCCTTCATCTTGCATTCCTTCCACAGTAGCAGCACCTCCAATTCCTTGCAAATATGGATCTGCACCAAAAGATTCCCAATTTCTCCCAGCTGCTGCTTTTAGACCCATGGGACCAATGACGGGACCCAATGCAATATGAACTCCTTTCTTCCTATGCTCTTTCCCAATTGCCTTGCCACGAAGGTACATTAATCCTTTATTAAATGTTGCTGCAGTAGCTAAACCCGATGGGAAATGTGTCACAAAATCAGTAAATCTCACTCCATTGGGACCATCTTGGAGACAAAGATTGGGAATACCTAATCTTGGAACAGACCCAGTATTCCCCACACATGGTCCCGATCCCCATCCTGTACCAGTTGTTAAGTTGACTTTTTCCGGAATCGACATTTTTTCAATCACTTTACGAGCTTTATCAAAGGCTTTCTGCCAAGCACATTCAATTCTTCCACCAAGCGCTAAAGAAAAAGAAAAAGATAAATGTTAATATTGGTTTCCAATGAAAGTTGTGACAGGATTGAAACATATACATACGTGAGGGATAGAAGTCCTCTGAACAAAAGTAATCTTGTTGATCTTCAATTTCAAAAAGTGGTGATTCAGCATGGCGCGATCGTTTTTGTATGGCACTGCGGACTTCGGTACTGTTTGCAAACTTTGAGTTTAAAGTAAAACTAATGGTATTGTCGTTTGATCGTGATGTTCTTATGATAAAAAACAATAATAAAAGTTGTATTAGTTTCATTGTGTCATTTGGTTGTCTGTTTTGTAAGAAATGGCTTTTTGGTTGTAAAAAAAAAAAAATAAAAATCTTTTGTGAAATCGCTCTGTCTTCTTTGTACTCTTACATTTTCCACGTTATTCAAATGCTTTAAAAAATCGTACATTTCATCTGACATTACACATAACTCTATTAACAACCATCATGTGCTCATACGAACCGTAACTTGAACAGGAGTAACTATATTTGGCGCCGGATTATTATTATTTTCAATATCCATTAATGTTGTGGACCTTTTTAGTGATGGGTTCGACGGTATTGAAGTATTGGAATTGTTTACATGCAACATTGGTTTTGTTAATCGAGGTTGGCTATCATCTGTGTGAGTGTGAGCTGGGGTAGACAATAATGAAATGGGGTTGGAACTTACAGTTTGTGATAACTCGTATCTCTTCATCCGTTGCGGGTCCTCTATTTTCAATTCCATCAATTCTTCCGACTCTGTGGGGTTCGATGACGAAAGGTATACTTGAAACTTTATTTTCTGCGCTAGTACGGCCAATGGTTTCAAATCCTTTATTGGGTTTCCACGAATATCTAGCTTCACCAATGCCTTGAGACGTTCTAACCCCTTCACATTGGTTATTTTATTATGAGACAAGTTCAAATACTTTAAATGTGTCAATTGCTCTAGTCCATCAGGAACTTCTTCAAGCAAGTTATGCGATAAATTTAGTTTGACTAACCCATGCAAGTGTCTAAATGTTTGTGGATGAATACTTGAAATACAGGTATCTGATACAGTTAACTGCTTCAATAAAGCCCATTTCTTTTCCGGTAACGTCTTGTAATCCTTTCTATCAAAGAATGAATCGGCATCGTCATCTAAAAGATGATCGAATCTTTTTGATCTGTGTTTATAAGAAGCTGAGGCTGATAAAGTCGTATTATAACCCAGTCTACCAGATTCATCATCCAAAACTAGTTGGCAGATGACTTCCTCAATGTTTGTAATACTGCACTTTCTAATAATCAATATTCGCAATTGTTCACTTAACATATGCCATCCGAAAACTTCATTTGGGTCGTACTCCACTATTTCCAAAACTTGCAAATTTTTGAACATAATCACTGGAACAGATGTATCACAAGGGTATTCTTCATATGAATTAATGCTGCTGATTTTTGTTTTAGGGTTTAAAATAAGACAAGGGACTTTTGTAAATGACGAATATAAATATTTGATATCTTTGTTAATAACCTTGGGATCTTTAACAACTGCAGTAGATCTCCAATATATAGATGCACTGGAGACAATTGATCTCATTGAATTTATGGATGTTATAGATTTCGCATCACTATCAAAGTATCGTGAAGATCTTGCATTGTTGGCCATGAATGATATAAAAGTAGGTTCATGATTGGGATTATCTAATCTAACATTCAAGGGACCAACATCAACGCCCAAAGAAGATTGGTCTACTCTTTCAGTGATATAATACAAATGATGCATACTAAAACTCAACCTTAATGGTTTCACCTTTGCAGTAAGAACTTTATTCTTACTAAAACAAAGCAATCCATTTGCCAATGATTCCTCATTTTTTCTAATATATGTTGCTAATTTTTGAATGTAATCATCCCCTTCCATGGAGCTATCAAGGTAACTAAATATTCCCATATTGAAGAGTACTCTATTTCAATTGTGTGGGTGTTGGTGTGTGGTTGGAAGATAAACAGTGATGGGAAGGGATATTAGAACCCAAAAAAAAAAAAAATTTTGTGATTTGATTTGTTTTGATTTCTAATTGTTTTCATTCTTGATAAAAATAGTACTATGGCGCAGAAGAAAGCAGGGAAGGAAAAAAAAAAAAAATAGATTAATTAATTGACTTCGGCATTTACAAAATAATTTGTAAAGACGGCTTCAGCGGTTTGCGGAGAATAAAAGTGTCTCAAATGATAGTGGTTTAAAGCGGGGGGAGGTTGCTAAGAAGTGGCAAAGCAACTTCTTTTATATAGTAGCTGTAAACGAACTTGAACTAGTTACTACTTGGAGTGCAACCGGAATTCTGTCAGCCTCGTGCTGATAAGTCATTGCTGCTGCCCGTGCTCGTGGTAAGCGCACGTCCAAATCTGATGCGAGGGCCACATGTTTCAGATTTAATATATGAACTGATAAGATTATAGAAAAAGAAATAAAACGAAACGAAACAAAAACTTTGAGTTACAGGCTACAATTAAACGAATGGTTGCAATCGAAATGTAATTTCATAATTCATCACATCAATGATTTTAACTATATCACTGTTTTATTATTGTATGAAAAACAAAATCAAAAAATTAGATATACGCCAAAATTCAAACTAAACATCTTTCAAACTCTCCTATTCTCTTTTTCTTTCTCTCACAAACTACTCTGGTCATCATTTGCAGTCTTGATACTATTGGCATAATTGCTGTTGGCTGGATGAGCACTCAATCTTTCCATTATTGAAGCCGGTGGGATACCAGCAGTGCTGCAATTGGTATCTATACTTCTTCTTCTTATTCTTCTAGTTGAACTTGCCAACGTTACAATCGACTCACTGTCACGGTCCTGTCCTGCTGGTCCCTGATTTTCACTGGTTGTTGTCGTTGGAGTATTGTTATTATTATTATTATTATTATTACTATTATTAGGTGCCGTCGTCGTGATTGCTGGGGCAAAAGTATAATTTGTTGGTGTATATACACTTGGGGCTAATGATGTCTCTGCCGTTGATGCAATCAATGAATTTTGATCATGTTGTGCATCGCCACTCAATATGGAGGGAGATTTAGTTGATTGCGTAGATACGATTGATTTCAAAGGAATCGTGCTGACATTATCACTTACTTGATCACTAATCCCACCTATCGACTGTTCATCCTCGTCGTTATTTATCGAGTCAACTTCTTGATTGTTTCCTTTGTTATTCTGACTATCAGTACTGATTTTCTTCACTCCCGTCTGAGAACGTCTATTCGTCTGTCGGACGTTATTATTGGTTGTAGGTGGCGGAGCTATGGGTGTTCTATTTTGACCTTGCATTAATCGCCTCACCCATGCAAATCTATTTCTAGGTGTTTGACGTCTATCGTTATTATAGTTCACTTTAGTTGTTAGCATCGTCTGTTTACTCAAAAAAAACAAAAATTAAAAATAAAAATCTATTAACATACTTTCGTGTGTGGCCATTATTGATGTAATATATATATAATTAAGTAAATTTGGGTAACCTTTCAAGTCGAGTTAAGTATTAGAATGTATTAATAAAGGTGGTAATGTACTGGGGTTTTATATGGAGAATGAATGAAAAAAAAAAAACAACAACAACTAATACTCATTACAAAAATTTTCTGTTACAACTGGTATTTATTTTTTTTTTTCACCTCCTTCCTTCCTTCACTTCACTCGCTCCCCCCTTTTTTTTTCCATTTGGTGTGAAATGCGTACAGGTGCGTGCGGGCGTGTGTGGCGAGAACAATGCGGAGTGGAACTACAATACATAAACTTACGAGCCGGAATATGTATTGTCTCGTTGACGAAGAATACCACGGGTCTATCCTGCAAATTACTACGACCACAATGTATACTACTCGTAGTTGTGGGTGTTATATGAGACACGGTATCATTGCTAATGGTGAACTGCATGCTTTGCCTTATAGTTAATTAATATTCTGTTGGGTTGCAAACCTGTAGCAGTACAGAATTTAATTGGGGAAAAAAAAAAATAATATGAGAAACCTAAATTGATGTCTACATCCAGTCCCTTGATGTCTGATAATGTCTCGAGTTTAATCAACTTGAATTGATCAGAATGGGGCCATTATCGGTTGCACATGTGGGTATGTTTTAGTGCTGATGTTGCAATCAGCCTCGGCGAACATCTCTAGTTGCGTTTAGTATTTCAGATTTGGAATGACCGTGCTCTATTAAAAAAAAAATGTAGATTTAAGGTTTCAGAAAATCAGTTACATATATTCAAAGGTGAGCACGGTGGCTCGTCCCTAGAAAGTGTTGCAGATTTCATGTCTGTTTGTGCTTTATGGTGGTTAGAAGAAACCGTTGAATTGATGTACCTGAAACATCAAAAAACTAAGGTCACGTGCGCGCATTTTACAACGATTTATTCTAGTTTAATACATCAACTGATTACCGGGAGTCGAAAACTGTATGCCAGACATTATATTGAAAGAATTGGATCCTTTTGGATACATTTTTGACTAAAAATGACCAAGATAACGACCATCAATTGGATCATTTTTCTCACGACGACTATTTCCCAAAAATTTTTTTTTCAGCGAAAAAGCAAATTTAGCTTACAAGCGTTTCTCTTGTAGTTTAACGGTCAGAATACGCGCTTGTCACGCGCGTGATCGGGGTTCGATTCCCCGCAAGAGAGCTTCTTTTTTTTTGAATCTTATTCCGTCAA
The DNA here is from genome assembly GCA_030557085.1 of Candida gigantensis. NCBI lineage: Eukaryota > Fungi > Ascomycota > Pichiomycetes > Serinales > Debaryomycetaceae > Candida > Candida gigantensis. The sequence goes on from JAKTVG010000347.1 coordinate 51,753, forward strand.
TATTTAATTTTTTTTTGCACCCACTGGTAAAAACCCATCTTCGTAGCTTACATTGATTCCTAATATAATTAACTAATATATTGGTTGGCCTAATATTTGTTGTTCTCTTAGAACAAAAACTTTACTGTTTCAGGAATTATTTAGTGGGAAAAAATTCATGAAATTCATTTAAAATTATAAACTTACAAACATATTAAAAACACACCACCAATTAAACCTAACATTGCATAAGTAACCCCTTGTTTTGCAACATCATTAGTATTTCTATTATTACCAGCCGCATCTTGAACGTCGTTTTCAGTCTCACTCATAATTGATGAAAGATTTGCATTTGCGAATTTTTTCTCATACCATGGCAATTCACGAACCATAGAATTAATATCATTAATAAAGTTTAAATCATTGACAAGTGTAGTGTATGAATCATCACTTAAATTCGATTCAGATATGGATTTCATGGTGAGTAGTAATTGTAAATCAAGTGGTTCATTTCTTCGTGCTGTTTTGAAATAATGTATGTAATCTCCTGCGTTTACTACTATGTCGGATACTAATTTAGTCAATAATTGTACTTGTGGATCTGTATGTACCACGGTTGTAGAAGTTGAAGCCGGAGGCGTTGTTATTGTTTCGGAATTGACAGCTGCAAAAAATACCAATATTAATATGTATAAAATTTTCATGACGATAAGGACTACACTTTCAAGGGCTTTATTTGCAAGTGCAGATCTTCTAAAGGGAAATATGGCTCCCTAGATATACAAAAATAATGAATGGAAGGGACGTGTTACAATTTTCTTGGCTGCTCTAGGTACATTGGTTGAGGCGCAATTGAACTAACAGTTAGCCAGACAAGAAACCCAGTTCACGTCTTGGCCCCAATACTGTATAGCCCTGCCTCTTCTCCCAGTAACCATTAAAGCAATGACAATTTTCCATGCCAAGAAAGTGTGGCATCCACATATCAGAGAGAGAGAGAGAGATGTCTATGACAAACAAATTAGTGATGCCAAAAAGCTGGGCCCCCGACCAAGAAGAGTTCCATCAGTCATTGCTTGTGCAGATAAAGTTCAAGTTAGTGCGAATTTTTGTACGACATGGACACAAGATGGACCAGAACCGCCCACAAAAAACACACGTACACACACAAAAGATTATTAAGATTTTCCGCGCAATCTGATTCAACTTTAACCGCACCAACAGCTCGCTTGCTAGACCACCAATAACGAACCATATATGCACTGGGTCCCACAACTCACGTTGGCACCTTCTAACAAACCAAGACTGTTCATAGGTTTAATTCAAAGGTACATCTTGCTAAACTATCTTAGCGACCTCTCTCTAAACACACTCTAATAATATTATCTAACCTTATTCATTGTTTGTACTTAATAATACAGATATATAATGTATATAATCCAATCTAATAAAAATATGAAATCAACCTCAAGAATGAAAAACAAAAAACCCTTAAACAAAACATAAACACCGGCACCAAAACACAATCAATGTGAAGGTGAGAAAGGAGCAGCAGAGACATTAAATTTTCTCTTGATTGGTAAAAATTCCAAATCATCTTCAAATGATTTTGAAAGATAATATCTCATTCTGACATTGTTGGCATTGTCAACATTGTAGCTCATGATACTACTGCTGGCACTGCTGCTGCTGCTACTGCTAACGATGCTCGATGTTGTCGATTGAGGAGAATATTGAACATTGATTGATTGTGGTGAGTATTGTAGATGTGATGATTGTGGTGAGTATTGAAGATGGTTGTAAGCGTATTGATTAGTTGAGTCCATTATGATTAAGTTTAGTTGTTGTATTTGTTATATATGAATTGGGGAAGTCAATGTGGGGGATTTGGTATCAAATGGATGAATTCAAAAATGTCAAATAAATGGAAGATGGCAAAGGGCAAAATAAAAAATAAAAATTAAAAATTAATACAACAGAAATAAATAAAAAATTAAATTATAATGTTTTAAGTTCGTTAAAAAGCGTTGATGTATAGAGTTCGTTAGTTGTGATGGGGAAAGGTTGTGGTATGATGAGTCGTTATTATTGAAAAAGTTGGAAATCCTGCAATTTATAAATGATAGGAAAAGAAGGAAATAGGGGAAAAAAATGGACAAAGGATTACAACCTTCTTTTTTTTTGTCGTTGGGTTGATCAGGAATTCCAAATTTCTTTTTTTTTCTATTGGTAGTGCAGAATGTCATCATATTCGCTATCATGCACGACCCCATCGATTTTTCTGTTGGGGTACAGCATACAAGGCGGAGGACTTCATTGTTCTTTTATCCCTTTCAGCTACATAATTCAATAAAAGTAAACAAAAAAATAGCAGTTTATTTTTAAACCCAATGTTATTCTCAAATTGGATTTAAGTTAGGATTTTAAGGTATTCAATTGCTCGATAACGAAACTGTAATTGAAAGTAAAAGAAAGTGCACCACAATTATAGATGACATACTTGTTCGATATCACGAGATATTCTTTTACATTTATGTTCCTGCATATAATTCCAAGAGAAAAAAAGAAAAATAAAATAAAATAAAATTATACTAGGCAAATGACGTAAGGTTAAGTGCTGACCAAGGTCATGCCAGCACCCAATGCACATTGGGCCCAACTATCACGGAAATAAGAATTTCCTCCCCAGCTCACTCACCCACTCACTACATAGACTAACGTTTTTCCGATACACCCCTCCCCCAACATTAAAAATAATTGTTGCAACAGTTTTTGTAACTTTGAAATCTATGACATCTAGCTTTCTCGTACTTCTAGAAGCACTCAATATCCGTACCCTACTTCTACTTACATTAACCTCCTGAACATGACACAAGATTGATACCTGTTCTAAGGGGTATTCTGTCAATAAATTTCTCAATGGGGGATTGGGTTACATACATGATGCTTTAGGTATAGTATATGCTGCCTTTCCAAACTATCCACTAGCCGTCCTGTCTCCAGGAGCATACTACGTTGTAAAAATAGACAGAATGACAACTCAAGTAGTTTTGTTCTAATACCCATTCTTCTAAACTTTCCTTGAAAAATATTATGGGTCGCCACGCTACCACATGTAGCTCTTTTTTTTCCATTGTCAAATCCAATTAAGGAAATAATTGCAACTGTTACCTACTGGCAAAACCAAGGGAAACTATTAGGAAATGCAATATCTTATAAAACAGCACACGAGATCTCCTTGTCTTTACAAAACAACAACATTCTTTTTGTTTATGTTTCAAAACTAACACAGATGGATTTCTTTTCAGCAACTACACTACAGACCCATTTCAAAAAACCAATCAACAAACAATATGAATCGTATAAATATTTGAGATTGTCCAATAATTTAAAAACATTAATAATATCAGACCCCAAAACTTCAAACTCATCATGTTCAATGGCAATTTCTTCAGGTGGAAGTTTTAATGATCCTCCACATTGTCTAGGATTATCTCATTTGATTGAACATTTAATCATATTATCGAATTCGGAGTTTATTAAAAATTTGAATCTTTTAAATGGAAATGTAAATGCATATACTTCAGGATATTTTTATAATTTCCATTTTGAAATCCCATTTACATCTGCTGAAATTGATCATGAATTGGGAATAAATCTCCTTTGTTCATTATTTGGTCAATTGTTCAATAAACCATCGACATCTTCGATCAATGATAGGTTTTTGGCCAGTGAAATTGATGCCATTAATAATGAACACCAGTTGAATGTGGTGGTTGATGATAAGATTTTATATCATGGGTTGAGATTATTGAGTAGTAAATTGCACCCATTTAATAAATTTGGCACGGGGAATAAATCAACGTTGGATGTATGTAATAAAGAAGAAATCAAATTACTAATTGTTGAATATTTTGAAAAATTCATATTTGCTGAAAATATGTACTTGGTTATAAAGAGTAAATTATCATTAAATCAATTGCAAAAATTAGTCATTGCCAATTTCCTGAGTATAGTTTCCAATAGTTCATCCAAGAGACTCAAACGTAAATCACTCCGAGAGAGTTTTGGCAAGAGGAAAAGCACATCTAGTAGTATTTCGTTGCCCATTATATACCCTGAGATTTTTAATGAAACCAATAAATTACTATACATTAAGCAAAAACCCGAACAAGAAAACAAAACTAAAATTAGATTGGTTCTACCTTTGATTGACGATGTTAGTTCATTCTATGAGTATTTCTGGAGCAATTTGTTAGGAGATGAGTCCTTACATTCATTATGTCACTATTTAAAGCAACAAAAATTGATTGATTCTATATTTATTTTCACACACAATATAACGAAATCAGAAAAGGTTTTATTGATTGATATCTGGACTAACAAGATAAATAACACAAATTTGATAATTTCAACAATTTGGAAGTTTATTGACCAGATAATTCACACACGACACGATAAGCTTTTGGATTGTATGTTGGAATATTCAAGAATATTCAAGTATAATGGTCTTTATCAACAAGATAATGAGGCATCATCATCATTAGATGAAGTTGTCAACCTTTCAGAACTACTATTACATGAAAATTTAGCAATTGAAGATTTGTTATTAGGAAATTCATATCAAATGTTAAATGCTACCGTTGACGATTTTTTGTTGAAGACTGTCTCAGTGTTTGACATTACAAAATTGAATGTAATGATTTTATCAGATAGTAAATTGCCCAAATCATTTCAAACATCTAAAACAATTAGAGATCCTTATTATTTATTTGAGTATCAGATTCTTGATTTTTATCCTCCTCGTACACCATCTAGTATTGATCCAACGCTCAATTTGCCACAATTTAAAATTTTGCAACACAATCAATTTATTCCCTTTTCCCATGGTCAATTAGATGAATTAATTTCTCATTCAACAGTCAATATTCCATATATCCCACAGGAAACTAACACTAAACCAAAACTATTGGATTATTCAAATACGTATCAACTATGGCACTCAACAACCAAGGCAGATGATCCAAACACGACTTTATCATTCCAATTAATACTTACCAAGGACACGGTAATTAATTATATATTGATTGAATTAATTGTAGAAAGATTGGGAGAATTGTTGTATCCTGAATTTTATCAATGTGAATTTGGATTGTTTTCATGGGGAGTTTATTCAAATTATGGTATATCTTCATCTATTAGTATTACGTTGAATGGTCCCCAGAATAATTTTGATGAATTTGTCACTATTTTTATTAAGCGATTAATTGATATGTTGTTTTGTGAATTGAAACTGATAAAGTATAAAGATTTTGTCAATCTAAAAACTAAAATACGAGCAAGATATGATGAATTGCAACAAGGAAATTCATTAAAGCAAGTATTAGCTGCAAGTATTTTGTTATTAGAACATGGTATATGGAACATTGAAGATAGAATGGAGGCATTGGAACTTATTGATATTTCAAATTTGATATCATTGATTGAAGTTATGGAAACAGAAGCTACCATTTGTAATATTTTAATATCTGGGAATAATTTGACTGAAGAGTTGATTTTTGATTTAAATAAAATTGTCAATAAGTTAACTAGACATATGAAGATTTATTTGAGTTTACCAAAATTAAGAAATGGACCATTGAGCAAAATTATAAAGCCAGGACATAATCACACATATACGTTGAAGAATTCAAACAAACAAGATTCAAACGATATTGTATATCATTATATCCAAATATGTAAACGGCAAGATGAAAAATCAAAAACAATGACTCACTTTTTGAATTATTTGTTGCAGCAAGAATTGATTTATAAATTAAGAATAGTTAAAAAAATGGGATATATGATATTTTCAGGTGTTCGTTACAATAAACAATCTATTGGGTTGTATATTTACGTTGCCAGTAATTCATTCCTATATAATGAAATAATAAAGGAGATTGAGCAGTTTTTATTTGAATTTGAATTGGAATTGATTAGTATGACTAATGATGAAATGTTAAAACATATTGAATTGTTTACTGAAAATTTACAAAATGATGATGATAATTTAGAAGCTAGTGGATTACCATCTAACTTATTATTTGATACTTTACCAAATTTTGAAAGTGATAATTTCAAAGTTTCAGATACTCATCAAAAATACTGGGAAGAAATCATAACTAATAATTTAGATTTTATAAATGAACAAACATCAGATATTTCAAAAGTATGGTTGAATTCATTAACTTTAAATCAATTACTTCAATTTTACCAAACTAAACTATCAATTAAATCATCCCTCAAATCATCAATATCAATATTTATAAATTCTAAAACAGGTAAAGCAAATCAAGAAAAATTAGAATGTAAACAATCATTAACAGATTTAAATTCAACAAATGGATTAAATTTAACTAATTTACAAATGGAAAACTTGTTGATTAATTCCAAATACGATTTTGATAAAATTATAAGTAAATTGACTTCTTTGGGGTACAACATAAAATTTAACAACAACAGCAACAATACCACTACCTCCAATCCTAAATTATTATTGGGTAAATTATTGATTAATTTGAAAACTATGCAACATGATGTTACGAATACGAAATCTTTAAATAAAATGCAACAGTTGGCAATTGATAGGTTTGGTAAATTATACGCCACAAATGAAGTTTCTATAAAACCAATTGATATGTCTAATAAATTAATCATACCTAAACATTCAATTGAGAATTGACTATGTTTTTTTGTTTTGTTTTTTGAGATATGCATTATGACATAGTCGATAAAGAGAATTTGTTTGCAACCAAATGAGTTTATGAAAAAACCAAACCAATTTTGTTAATAATGATACATACCAGTACTAACAAAAGTTGTTCAAAATTACAAACCAGATAGTGTTATATACTTTAATCTAAGCTTGATATGAATAGTTTTATTTGTAACGTAAATTTGGAGAACGTCCAACTTCCAAGAAGCCATGCGAAGATCAACATTCCAAATTTTTTTGACCAGTTTTCACGTGACCTGTATGATTACAAGTTTTGAATTGAAGTGTTGAATACCACAATGCTTGTCATTTCTTCTTCTACAAATCCACTTTTTGCTTTAGCACCATTAGTTCTCAAAATATAATGTAAATCCAGGTTGATATTGCCCTTATTTTAGTCCTAAATTGTGAGAGAATTTGCGACCAGTATTGACCGTGCTTTCAAAAACGAACTAATATCAAATAAAAGACAAAACAGCTAAACTGACTTACATAAATCTATAGAAAAGTAAGTGAAACACGTTTTCTGGTCTTTTTTTAGAAAATATTCACGAATTCATTGATTCGTGTGTACAAAGCGTGTTTTTCTATAACTTTATTTCAGCGTTGTAAAGACACTCAAACTTCCATGCGTCAAACGAAGAAAATGCATATTGATACAGTCAAAAAAATAAACAATTAACCGTTTCTTGTTAAGAATCATCTCTATCCTTGCTAACAAAATATGTTGCTAGATCGTTACTGATTTCATCCGCATAAATGTACATAAAAGTGTGGGAAAGTTTTATAATTGTAAAACCCTACATGGTATAGATCACATTATTAACATGGTCGTGTTTGACTTGTGATTCATAATAGTCTTACATTGAATATAAATAAATTAATGATCAACGGTTGCCATTAGAAGAATCATTTGTGATGTATAACAAACCAATGTCGCAATCAAGATTTTTGCGACATCTTTTTTTTTATGAGAACAGAAATGTTACTTACAGCCATCTCACGTGAATTCAGCCATACTTTAAATTTTATTTTGCAGCATATAAAGCAACTTAACATAGTTGCCTTATATTATGAAAATTGCAATTGCAAAACAACAACGACAAAGGTGATCTCTATTAGTAAGAATTTCTAGTTACGTGATCACGCTAATCTTATGGTGGCATTTTTTTTTCCTCCAAACATGTGTTGTCTCTTTGCTTGGGTTTAACATTAATAATGTGTTTATTTTCACTTGGAGATTGTGAGGTAGTGGATTAGTTTTGATCCTTGTTGATTAGATATAACAATATAAAGAGAGTATGTGGAAACGGGAGGGCTATAACTAGTGGAGAGGAACGGCAGTTAGTATAAAGTTTCTAGTAGGATTCTAGTTTCAGACATGAGACTAGGTGTTTCATAATGCATAGTGTTTCATCTTGTGTCCACACTACCTAAAAGAGTTGGATGAACCATATTTAAACTGATTAAGTTTTCTTTCTAGCTACCACATTCAACTTCATTGTTACTACAGTCTAACTGAAAAGACACTAGAGACATATTACTCGCAGTTACCAATTACTGACATATTATATTATTGGAGCTCAATGGACGTCATTACATTGTTAGTAAATCTACCACCCGAGTTACGTGAATTGATATATGGATACCTTCCCAAATGTGCATTGAAAAGCATGTTGGATGTGAAACCTTTGCAGTCACAACTTTTGGAGACCTTAATGAAAAAGGTATGGCTTTTGAGTTGTCAGTGTCCTTCGTCTCAACCCCGTGGGACCTTCGGCGACTGCACCAGTTGTTATGGTTACGGAATATTCAAAGATGTTGAGGTGGACCTTTATGAATTTATTCAAAAGTACAAGGTCAATCCTCGTGAATTTGATAGCAATTTCTATTCTGATATTATGAGTGTTGCCAAAGATGATTCGAAACTACTTCATCTTAAAAAGTGTTTTCCAAAATCGAAAACATTGCTCTACGGGGTTCAACTCACTAATAAGACTGATTTGAGAGATTTGAAAAAGTTTGTTTCCGAGTTTAACGTTAAAGGTGTAAAGTTTTATGGCAAAAAGTGGGAATTACTAGATTACTTGCCTGATACATTGCAATCATTACTTATACACGAATCACGTAATTTTCAAGTAAACAATTCTGTCGAATTGCAGAGATTTAATGATTTGAAAGTTCTTTCCCTTTTTGGTTTCGGTAGAGTAGGAAGTGAAATTAATTTCATCCCCAAAAATGTTGAAGAATTAAAAATTCGTAATGTTCGTGTTGATAGAATCGTAACTTTTGGTTCAAACATTCCATTCAATTTAAAAAATTTTAGTATTCAATTTTGGGGTCACTTGGATTCATTGCGATTCCTTTTGTCTCAATTGAATAGATTGGAACGTATATCGTTGAGTAGTGTCACGGGAGGTAGCGAATGTGATTTTCTAAATTTTGATTTACCTAGTTCACTTGAGAATATACGCTTGCGTTTTCAGGAAAAGGAGATCAACATTGATGTCTTGAAATCATTACCGAATTTGAAAAATCTCGATATTGATTGCGCAATTATCAAAGGTTTGCCATTCATTCATGAAGACGATTTTCCTAAATTAAAGAAGTTGAACATTCGTGCGGAAAGCTGTATGACTGAAGATGCGGAGATTATTTTTCCTAAAAGCTTAGAATGCCTAACATTGTGTGATTATAAATCCAGCATCATGAATATGAGGTTTCCAATAAAATTAAAGTCCTTCACAATGGAACTTGCTTACTTGAATGGCTTTGATACCTTGCTACCTTCTGGCTTAACTCTGTTAACTATCTGCGAACCCAAGATAAGAGACTTGGATAATATCACATTTCCGGAACTGCTTAAGAAGTTCGTACTCAATGAATATTTCCTCCGATCTATGAAGAACACAAACTTTTCCGAATTGACTAAATTACAGAAAGTGCTTATAAATGACGAATCATTTTCTTTCAAAGACGCTGTCAAATATTTTGAATTTTTGAATGAGAATAGGAAGAAGCGAAGAATAAACTAATACCGTTGTCTAATATTTTCATCAATAGAACACCAAATTACCGGGATCAATAGTTAATGATAGAAATATACATCATTATTAAACGTATTGATTTTCGAACATTGTAAACGAAAACAAACACAGTTATATAGTCTTGAGAGTAATGTTCATGGTCATGAACTATATAAAGATACGGTGTAACAGCTATGCACTTTCGTTAACATGATATGTATGAAGGTATGGTGTATTTAGTAGGCAGGACTTGCTTATGCGGGTATTTTTACCGTAATGTGAGTGCACGGATTTTTTTGCCTATTTAGGTCAATCTATGAGGGATATCTCTGGAGCAAGAAAAATCCAATTCATAAAATCTCCAATCAATTTTCATTTTCTTTTCATTTCTTCTTCTTCTTCCCTTTCTTCCCAAAATTTCACATAAAATCAACCATGTCATTCAAATCAAACGCTACAATCACTCAATTCGGAGGTGTTTTACACAAATTATCTCATGAATCAACACTCACAAAGACTCCAATGGATGTCAATGTATTTGTTCCTCCAACCACTGGTAAAAAGATTCCAGTGGTTTTATATCTTTCAGGGTTGACATGTACACCACAAAATGCTTCTGAAAAGTCATTTTTCCAATATTGGGCTAGTAAATTGGGATTTGCTTTGGTTTTCCCAGATACTTCACCAAGAGGAGCCGATATTGCTGGTGAGAATGATTCATGGGATTTCGGTACTGGTGCTGGATTCTATGTTGATGCTTTACAAGCACCATGGAAAGAAAATTATAACATGTATTCTTATATTCATAAAGAATTATTGGAAAAATTGAGTAAAGAATTTGTTGGATTGGATTTTGAAAATATTTCAATAACTGGTCATTCAATGGGTGGAATGGGTGCATTGGTGGGGTTTTTAACTCAACCAGGGAAATATAAATCTGTGAGTGCCTTTGCACCAATTAGTAACCCAAGTGTTGTCCAATGGGGTGAGAAAAACTTTGGCAATTATTTGGGTGATAATAAAGAAGATTGGTATAAATATGATCCAACTCATTTGATTAAGAATTATACACACGAAAATCAACCTAAAATCTTGATTCACCAAGGTTTAAATGATAATTTCTACGAAAGTCAATTGAAACCTGAAAATCTCGTTGATGCTGCTAAAAATTACAAAGGTGGTGTAGATTTAAGATTAGTTGATGGTTATGATCACCTGTACTTTTTCATCAGTTCTTTTGTTGAAGACCATGCTAAACATCACGCCAAATATTTAGGTTTATCTGATTAACTAAACACGGTGCTTACTCCGAATCTATAGACGTATTTATTTTGGTAATCCAGGTTTCGTACCATTTAAGTTTCTTTTCATCTTTAGAATGTATGGTTTTTCCTAAAGTAGCCAATTTTATAGCTTGTTTAATAATTTGTTCAGTGTAGTTACGCAACTCATCATCGATCCTTCTATCAAGCATCAAATCTACTATGAATTTGTCAATCAAGTTAATAAGTTTAGATTGTATTGTATTTATCTCATCTATGCGAGCACCAGGTGTTGATTTGGGTAATGATTTTTTAAATGATACAATAAGCAATTTAATTAATTCAATTTTTTTCACCCATTTCAATGCAAATTCTGAGACTTCCTTAGTATCAACGGGTGGATTATCTGAATCTTCTCCGTCGTCTTCCTCCCCTTCTTCACCTGACTCATCGTCACTGAACCCAAATGGATCGTCATCTATTTCTTCTGGATTCTCTGCCCATTCTTGAAACTCTTCAAATCCATCCTCTAGAATAGATACATTTTGTTTTATTCTATCGGAAAGCAAACCTAACGCACCTTCGTTCAACAATTTTTCTAAAGAATCACAATTTGACCATATCTTGCCCACACTAATTAATCTTCCGTCATCATTGATATTCTCTTCATTAAATATAACTATTAATTCCCTTGCTAATTCTTCGATTGAAGTCAATAGAAGTTTCAATTGTGCTAATATTTCACTATGGAATAAGTTAGAAATCTTTGCTGGATCAAGTTGAACAATCACTGAGATCATTAAAACCACAGTTTCGGATAATTTTTCCAATGTGGAGTATGCAGTGTTCGGATCTTTTCTCAAATTAGATGGTTTGAAAATGATTCCTACTTTCGTAGTATGTGCTTTAATAAGTTTTATTAATTTTAATAACTCATCTTGTGGATTCATCACTTTTGCTGATTTGATTTTAGAAAATTCATTTTTGGAATCTAAATTTTGAATCCAAAATAAAGTTGCTTCTTTGAATGAGTCTAATAGATTTTTCAAATCTTCTTTGGATTTTGGCATTGTCTTTCGAAAGCGATGTGGTATATAAGCTTGTGTTTGGTGAAGTAGTGATACTGCAAATTTTTTTTTTTTCGGGCAATTTTTTTTTCATTACATGGCACTGGCACTGATATTGGAAGAGGGTTACTAACTATACTGATCCGTGACCGATTCTACAAGCCTGCAATGAACTCACTTCAAGCTCAACTTTCAAGAGATAACTTACACTTCGTACTAGTGTTGCAAAACTAAGTTATACCATTCATATATAATGTGCACATAGAGATTTATGTATCACCAGTCATCATCATCTTCATCATCACTTTGAGCAACCTTATTTTTTCTTTTATTTAAAGCTGAAGCCAAAGCATCAGCCAAAGTCGCTGGTGGGGCATTACCTCCTGTTGAGGCACCACTGCTACTTGGCGCAGGACTTTCCCCTTTTGCTTCTTGTAGTAACACACTGGGCTTATCCAATTGTGATTTGTCAGTCTTTTTCAAAGCACCTATACCTGCACCTCTAATGGAAGCCAAAAGTGCATCTCTTCCAGCGTCTCCTGTGGCTTCAGGAAGTCCACCTCCATTCGAGCTTGCAGACATATCAGGCATTGGCGGAGGTGGTGGCGGTGGTGGTGGGGCTGCTCCATTTCCTGACAGCACTGCTTGGTTCATTTGAGGAGGTAATGGCGGTGGTGGAGGTGGTTGCGAAGAGACAGTTGATACAGGTGGGGGTAGTTGTTGAGGAGTCGCAACTGGAGGTCTAGATTGTTGAGGTAATGGCGGTGGCAATGGTGGCTGTTGCTGTTGTTGAACTGGAGGTGCACTGACATTATCTCTTTGGGGGATTGCAGGGTGATATTGTTGGGGCGGAGCCTGTGAGATAGGTGGCGCTTGTGGTGGAGCTCTGTTTGCTCTAGGTGGTGGGGGCGGTGGGGCTCTTGTTGATCTTGGTGGCGGAGCAGGTGGTGGTGTTGATGTATTATAATTACTCACTGGTACAGTCTCTCTCTGAGGTAATCCTGGAGAATTTCTTACTGGTAATCCAGGGGCATTCGTTCCTGCTCTTGGTGGCGGTGCTGGTGGTACCCCTCTTGATGGAGGCGGTGGTGGAACCGCGTGAGCTTGATGGTTGTTAACAGGAGGTGATGGAACATGATTTCCGTATCTTGGTTGAGAACTTTGAGTTGGATAAGTCGGTGATGCTGGTGATTGTGGCAAAGAAGGCAATGGTCTCTCGCTATTTTGGTTGGGTGACGATAAAGAAGTATTTCTAACAGGAGGTGCAACTGCTGTGGTTGGTGGTAATCTAAACTGAGGCTTGAATTGCGTTGGTGCTGGTGCTGGTTCTGGTGTAGCCTCACCTGGAGACAGCACTGCTTCAGGAGCAGGTGATGGTGAATAAGACTGTTCTCTTGATTCAACCGGCGCATGACGATGAGATGGTTCAGGAACACTTGGGTGAGTTGTTGCTCCACCTGCTGGCGGAGGAGGTGGTGGAGGTGGCGCTTTTTTGTGTTTCGAAGCAGTAGATGAAATTCGTGTCGGTTCTGGAGTATATTCAGTTTCATGTTTCGTTTGAAATTTTCTTGGAATGGGTGGTTCTAATCCAACTAATGGCCCTCCTTGTTGTGCAATATAATCCTTGATGAATTGTCTATTGTCAGCTATCATATCTTCAGTTATTCCTGCTGCTTCCAATTCTGCATATAAAGATCTCCATTCAGGAGGTGGCACATCATCATAATATAACACTCCTTTGGCCCTTCTTTGTCTTTGAGCTGTGTTGACATCCATAAATTCGCCTCTTGGTCCAGGGGATTGATGTTGACTGATTGGCCCAGCTCTTTCCTTCAATGCAATGGCATTTTTATTTTTCACTGTAGCACTTGATCCATGCTTTTGACGAGTAGTTACCCGTTTATAAAAATGAGTAGCATCGTTTGTATCTTCAAACAACAACCCAACAAGACAGTCCTCAATTTCAAAAGTATGAAAAAACTTACGATCTTGATTGTACTCAAAATTGACATATAATTCTTGATCCCATATAACTCCTCTGTTTCCAGTAATATCAACCAACTTTAAAAAGAATGTGTGACCTACTAAATCATCAACCAATGCTATTGCCCCCACTAGTCCAGTATAAACCCATTTGGTTGGATCGGGGTGTGCAATATACAATCGTGCTACTGTCGCATCAATTATTTTATTATTCGCCTTCGGGATGACTCTTTTGATTTTCTCTTTGTCTGGAGTTGTTAGAATACCCATTGTGGTGTATTGTTGTCGGACTCGTAGTTTGCTGATGAAAGTGAAACTGACCAACTTACTTTAAAAAAAGAAAAATCTCCAACTAATACGAACCTAGGCAAATGTCTCGGAATATTATGTGTGTCGTGCTGCATAACAATAGTATGTGCGACATTTCTCAATTGCTTGAATGGATAGAGCCAAAAAAAAATTATTCAAAAAAAAAATCTGAAATTAACTTTCGATCCATCATCTAACTCAATCAAAACTACAGAGAAAACATGTCTGGACGTCAAGGTGGTAAAGCCAAGCCATTAAAGGCACCAAAGAAGAAACAACAAGAGGATGATGAAGATGATGCTGCTTTCAAAGCCAAACAAAGAGCAGATGCTGCTGCCAAGAAAGCCATGGCTGAGAAGGCAAAGAAAGGTGGCCCATTAGTCGGTGGAGGTATTAAAAAGAGTGGTAAGAAATAGATTACTTATTTATATATCATGATTGATAATGCATATTTTATTTTTAAAGTACAAGGAGGGGATCAGTGGTTGGTGTATTTGATTTTGGAGTTACGTCATGACCGATGGATGAAACGTGGCCCAAAAGATATCAACTAGCCTGATATTTCTTGAACAATTGACCGTGATTTTGACTTAAACGAGATATATAAGGAATCATTTCGTAATATTTCTAAGACAGTGTAAAGGCATGGAAAGTGGTTCCCGTCATCGATGCAAAAAAAATGATCCCCAATACCACGATGTAGCTCGAAAAAAAGAACACAACAAAGATCAACAGATGTACTAGATACCACTTGTATCACTAATATAAGTATCCAAAATATGCAAAAAAAGAAGCAAAAATCAAATCGACCAGGGAGAGGTTCGAACTCTCGATCTTGAGATGTCGGGAAAATTTGTTGCCAAATTTAGAAATAACAGTCTCACGCCTTAGCCAGCTTGGCCACCCAGCCTTTTTGATACCTTTGTTTTTCCGGAATTGAATTTTCCCGATCCAAATATTACGTAATCATGGTTGGTTGCAGAATCTAGAAATGGTGAAACTATAAGGTAGAGTTTAAAAAATTGGTTGTATTTGAATCAGAGACTTGGTGATATGTTGGTTTGAGTGCTTTTGAGCTTAGTTGTTACTCAAAAATTGTGATGTGTGAAGATGATTACAATTGGGTTTCTCGATAATATCTCATTTTTAATCACGTTTCCAATTTTGCAATCTTACGGCCCAATTCCTTACTGTCTGTGTTAAATTATAAGGAATTAAGCCCCTTGCTCTTGTTTTCTTAATTAGTTTAACTGTGAAAGTACTTATGACAAGATATGAATTAGTAGGAAAGTGTTACACATCACAAAAAACCGATTTTTATTCCAAAATTGACCTTCTATAGTAATTCGATCACAAATTTGTCTGAAAGTTCCTCCATTATTTACCTTTTGGTTGTTCTAAAATGACCCTGTCAGTAGGAGCAATTTTCTATGCTTTCGGGGCGATTATTATAGTGTGTAGATTATTTAATTATATAATTTTCGGCGAGGATTATTTTTCGGCGAGGATTATATTGTGTGGTGTTGCCGGAGTTTGCTCGACTATGCATTATCAATTCCATATAAGAGAACCTTATATGGGATCGAAGTGTAGTGGAAGAGTATGGTTCGACTCCCCTGCATTATATAGTTTCCTTATTTTTTTTATATTTCCTATTCTAGATTTAATGGGGGTGAAGTAACTGTATGGCTCAACTACTGTTGATGTCAACACCATTTTGTAATGTCTTTATGATATCACTGCTGAAGCACTGGTTCTTGTAATTGAGCCGATACATAATATACCCTTGAACACTGGATATCATTTAAACTTTTATATCATTTAAGCTTTTTCAATTGGGTGCAGTTGATGAATTGAGTTGGTTGTTTTTCCTTTAGTGTTTGTCACGTGACTTTGGTTTTTTTGAAAACTCATAATGACTGTGCTATTAGGAAAGCATATAAGATATACCAATAACAAACTTGCTCTTGGGTTAATTAACAAAGTTAGATAACTCTTATTGTTTTATCATAAAGAACTTATAGTTTGTCGCTTTTTACTGAAATTACGGCTGTTTTAGCAGTCAAAAAAGTTTAAAAATGATACTGCAAGAGAAAATACTGGAGAAGGAATTACAAACTGGTTTAAATTTACCTATTTTGAATGTACACTTAAATTATTTAATTATTTTTACAGGTTAATTACAATATATAAGACTATTAGTTAATCATGGCATGACTTTACAATCGGTTGGTTTGTTCGGCTATAAGTTGACAAATTCCGAGATTTGTATTGGCTCACAAAGATGGAAAGTTCTGGGAAAAAAAAAAATAAAAAAAAAGGGAGTTGAAAAACTTTCTCCCTTCGTTAACCCCGTCATTTCAAAAGTTTGCCATTTGTCATCAAACCACCACCTTCTAATAAACATCAATAAAACAAGGTGAATATCTTGGATTTATCGGAAAGAAACCATCATTGACAAAATTCTAATAAGAAAATAAATTCCAAAAACCTACTGATTCGAAAAAAAAAATCATTGAAAAAAATTTTCACAACTAAAGTTCATCAGCACCAACAAGAATAAATCCCAACACTAATTATAATGGTTCTTTATTTTGAAAACAAACATGAATTTGGCTTCGATTTTGAAACCACAAGTTTAGCATATTTCAACAGGTACCCTAATCCCTACTCAAAACATGTATTATCCATAGACACAATAGAAGCCTATATCGATAACAAGGGTCAGTTGTGCACCACAAGATTGATTCTTAAGACGGGTAGATTACCCAATTTCATAAAGCCATTATTGGGCAACAATGTAAATTCGTGGATAATTGAAAAATCCGTAATTAATCCAAAAGAGAAGACTTTATTTTCATACACGAGTAATTTGGATCATCGTAAATTTATTCGAATTGAAGAATATCTTAAATATAGAGGAACGGGAATGGATTTGACTAGTTTAGAAAGCAAGGTGAAATTTAGTTCTAACCTATTTGGATTCAAACAAAAAATTGAACAGTGGAGCCATAATAGGTTTTCCACAAATATGAAAAATTCAAGAGATGGATTGCAGTTTGTTATGATGAAGTTGAAGGAACGAGGTGACTTGTTTAAGGGAAGACTAAATCAAGTTGAGAGGTTGTGAAGTGCACTGCAAAGGCAAAAGAAAAGAAAGTAGATGATTAGCTATGTCTACTGACTGTTCTAAACAAAAAGTTTCAAGGGTTAGGAATTAAAAATTCTGTTTGGTTTTTTATTACGAATCTGTAAATAAATATTTTAATGAATATATGAATTGTATACCGTTTATCACGTGATAGCAAATCTCTTTGTTTTGCGACAATTTGAAGTTTTTTTTTTCCTCACCAAGCAAGTGTGACATTGTCTCTATATCCGGGGAGAGACATTTTTATCCCCGGGAGGTCAAACTCAACTGATAACCACACTTTTATTTTTATTTTTGTTTTTAGGTTGCGTCTAACTGATAACGAACTATTTTTATTGTTACATAGAGCGACTATCTATCTACAACTAGCAATGGTCATCGGAAACCACATTTTTTTTTTGACTTTTGTTCTTTCTTCCTTGGTTCTTTTTCTTACCTTTCTTTACTTTACAACTTATCAATCAACCACTTTCCCAGTTTCAACAGTTCTTTAAAATCCTTGTGTGTGTTTCCTTCTGTGCGTGTGCTATAGTGTGTGTGTGACTCACAAGACAAAAATAAATTACAAATCACTTCTACAAAACTCAGGAAAGGAGAGAGAGAGTACAAGTAAGGAGTAGCAAATACCGAAATCACAGGTTCACTTTTTTTTCTTCTTTCCTTCAACCTTCTTATTCATTGCATTTTTTTTGAGGAAACAACAAAACGGCAGCATCATCGTCTTAATTATTATTGTCACTGTCAACTCATTTCCTATCCTCATTAGCCGAAACTATTCCATTGTATGATAACCATGGGTGACACTATCGCAATTAACGCACCACCTATCGCGTCGAATAAATCAAGACGCAAATCAATGTCTGCATTAAAGAATCCTAAATCAATGTCGCCGAAATCCACATCACCAAGGCCCGAGCCAACAATGATTAAACGAAGAAATTCCTCATTTGCAAGTTCTTCATCACCTTGGTTTAAACGTAATTCATTTTTATCATCTTCCATGATTCAAAATGAGAATTTCCAAGTGTATGAGAGTTCATATTACAACACTTCAAATAGCAATTCATATAGCATTATATCCTTGAAAGAATGTCAAGGGTTCATATTCAATCAGGATTTATTTGCAACTCCGTATCAACAACTGAGAAGTTTGGCCATTGAAAAGACCAGACGTTTGAAACAAAATAATTGTATGAGAAGACACACAAGTTATCATTCTCCAAGACCTACTTTCAGTGATAGCAAACGAAACAGCATCGATAATGTCGTCATGGCGGAGAATGCGGGGCGAGGTGAAGCAAACCGCGACACACCGGATGATCTGGCCATTATAGATGACGACGACGATGATATGGCTATTGATACGCATGAATCCATTGAAGAGGAGGAAGAGGAGGAGGAAGATGATTATGAAGAAATGCAAGGATACGGTGGTGATCAAACTAATAGAAGGTATAAAGTGCGAGTAACTGAAATTGTGATTGACGAGAATGATAATAATATATTCCCGAGTTGAGTATAAACGGCATTTCAGAACAGAAGTACACATTTCTTAACTAATGTTCCTAATTCCTTTATCATGTGTTTTTTATGTTTCCGGTTATTGATTTTGGTTTTTTTTTTTCATTTTAGCCCCAGGTTGGTTTGGTTGGTTGTCTAATTTGTATATAGGTTTGGCAAGTGGGTGGGGAAGGTTATAATTTATTGATTCATTTTTATCTTGTTATTTTTCTATAGTCTCTAGTTTTTGTCTAGCAATTTTTTTATTCACTTTTTCATTAATATATGAGTTTACTTTGCAAAGAATACTTCAACACCTATTCGTACTGTTGGGATTACTGTTGGCTGTAAAACTTCAAAATTGGTGCGAGAGTTCTAGAACTGGGAACAAAAATTTTTTTTTATTGATTGGAATTTATTTTAACACCAAACCAATTTTTACTCCATACCAACATGTCCACAGATATCAAACAACAGTTTGAAACGTTATCGTTAGAGTTCTCAAACCATCAAAACCAATTAAACGATTTAATATCGTCTAGATCGAAATTAGAAACACAGTATCAAGAAAACAAAATAGTCAAACAAGAATTTGAACAACTAGATGATGATTCTAAAATTTATAAATTGACCGGTCCTGTATTATTACCTCAAGAATTTGGGGAAGCTAAATTGAATGTTGATAAACGTATTGAATTTATTGAGAATGAAATCAATCGAGTTGAAACGAAAATCGAAACTGAAGAGAAACAAATGGAAGATGTCAGAAATAAACTAATTGCCGTACGTAGCCAAATACAATCATAACAAGAAGAGGCCTCAAAGACCTTTTAATATACACATATATACATACACAAACAAACACGTCTAATATCTACCCTCTAGTTAATTGTGATTTAATCAAATTGACCAAACTAATCGCATTAAATCCAACCCATTGTTCAATGTTATTGTAACCATTTCCCAATTTTTTAAAATCTTCAACTTTATCATTGACAAACTCTTTAGTTATTGTAAAATCTTTCGAAGTATCATTTAACATATACAATTCAGAACTAACGTATATGGTAGCAATACCTGCACGTTTACTATACCAACTGAAATCATTTGACTCATCACCCAGATAAAATGCCAAATCATCACTCAATTGATACAATTCTTCTAATCCTTGAGATATATTATACGGAACCACCAATTGACTTAATCCTGATCCCAATTGGTTCAAAATGGGAGCATTGTACAGTAATCTAACATTGATCAATTCATTCAATTTATCGTATTGGTCATGTGATGATATTCCACGGTCCGTAACATATTTTTCTAAATTGTACCTTTGTAATTTGAACCAATGTAAAACCAATTGTAATTCTAATGAAGAATTTTGGAAAGTCAATAAAGAATTCAATGAATCAGGATATTTCAATTCTTGAATTGCTTGAGTGATACATTTAGAATTGAACCCATATTCAGCAACGTATTTTAAAGCCGTGTTTAAAATTTGCGTGTCTATGTTGTTTTTTTCAATGGTGTTTACATTGATATGATCTTCTGAGTGATAGAATCTTGTGAGTAGTGATGGCGATATCGACCTCTTAGAGGCTTGAGTGAATGTTCTAGCCAACATTGGGTTTGGTTTTGGGTGGAAAATGGTGTGGATTGTAATTGAGAAGTTTTTTTTTTCCCGCCTGATTTCTTTCAACTGATGCGACAGGGTGGGTTGTGTCGTATAGAATTACGTGCAATGAACTTCCCTATATACTTGTTATTCAATAGATCATGTTCAAATATACCTAAAGTGGCCAGACTAAGCTTTCGCAAGTATTCTACCTTGAAATGTTCAGCTTGGTCAGCAAATCATTGCTTGTAAAAATCATGATCACGTGACTTATCTATTCTCCGCCAAACATCTAAAATCGACCTGCTCCCGAAATTTATATTTTTGGGGGCGTTTTTCCAATGGCAACTTATACATACTTTTCCACCAAACAATAATGTTAGTATGTACAATGATTTTAGCATCAATTATTTGAAAGTAACATGTTCTAACCCTAAACTGTTCAGATTAAACCAGTAACTGAAACTAGAAATCCTCGTCACACTTTAGAAGACGATGGTGATGACCAACAACCAAACTACAAACCAACAATAACTGTCACGACCACCGAACCATCTTCCAAACTTGAAACTATTCTTGTTCTTCCATCAACTATATCTTTATTAAAAGACGAACTTAACTTGAAACAAATTGGCTCAATAAGCATCAATTATCCGGAATTATATGAGTCTGGAAATGAAGATTTACAAGAATATGATGAAGATGAACAATTGTATGCTGCCATAAAGAATCAAAATTTGAAGAATAAGTATCCTAAATTAGATATCCCAATTTCAGGTAATAATGGTTTAGTAGCAATTACCGTTCCTCATTTCTACAACTCCATAACGTACAATTTATTAGCTAGAGAAATCATTAAAGTATTCAAACCAACAAAAAATTGGATTATTTTGGCACCTTGTGGGTTAAATAATAATCAATCCATAAATAAATTGGTAGTTGGTAAAGAAGAAGAAGAAGGACTTTTGAATCAAGTACCTAATTTAACACCACCTCATACAATCACTGGTATTTCAGGGGCAATGATTTCGCAATTGAATTTAGATTCCAAAGTTAATTTAATAAGTATTATATTGAATTCTGAAGGTCAACCAGGATTTGAAAAATCAGACAACGATTCAATTGTGGATACGAGCTATATATTAAATAATTTATTAAAACTAGAAGATGGGGAAAACTATTTAAGTAAAATTTCTAGTAAAGTTAGAAAATTTAATGGGTTTTCAAATCTAGGAATGTATATTTAATGACGATTAATTCTAATTAGTCGAATTCCTCATGGATAAAAAGCAATTCCATAACACACTGATTGATGAACTAAATGGTACTTGATAATTTCTAGGTATGACCAAAAAATTAAAAAATTGTACTGGGAACCAAACTGAATAGTTTATAAGTAATGTCTTTAAATAAATTTTCTTTAATTTAACTTTAGTATCATCCCACGATTTATCTTCTAATATTATTGTACCATAAGTGAAAAAGCAAAATAATGAAATAGGCGAAAATAAAAATTGATCAGTCATAACTTTCCTTAAAACTTCAATGAATTTTGGATCTTGTGAATAAATTTGTAAAAATTTATACCATAAACATTGTACAAATCCCATTATAAATCCCCAACACATAAAACCAGCCAATCTATTAAATTGGAAAAATGACAATGGGATAACTATATCATCATCATCTTCTTCTATGCTTATATTATCAATACTATTTTGATGTAATTTGAAACTTATCATGGGTTGATCACTACGATAACATAGAATCAGTTGGGCCAAAGTCTCCGATATCCCATACAACACCAAATTGGTGATGATTATAGTGATCAATGAATTCTTCATGTATAAATTGGTATATTTGGTAGTTAATTTAATTAAAAAGCATCCCAAAATCAATAATATCAAGAAATTTAAAACTGGGATATTGTAACATCGTACACTATTGATCAATCGAATTATTGGATTTTTTTTGCTTGTTTCAATTATTTCTTCATCATCATCTTCGGGCTGTAACTGTATTGGCATTATATTGGTTTCTTTTTTAGGGAAGAAGGTTGTACTGTATTAAAAATCAATGGATTTACTGGTAGATGATATGATAAAGTTCTGTCAAGCGTGGCAAACGTTTTTTTTTTGTTTGGGGGCTGTCTTGGGTTGCCTTGGTGCGATAACCCAAAAAATCTATCAGTTGTGGGAATATCGGGAACTGCATATAATTTGTGTGGGTTTCTTTGCCAGGGTAACTGTAAAATATAAATTTGCTACATCAATAAGAAACGAACCTTATCTTGTTTAAATTAACTAATTTTAAATGACTAAAGAATGATGTCAGGTACAAGGTATGGTGGTGTGAAACTGTTAAACTTGTGCTATCAGAAAAAACTCCATTAAGTGTTTTTCCAGATATCGCGGGTCGCCATAATTTTTTTTTGCCGTGCCATATTTCATTCCCCATCATACCATAAAATCATATCAATAACATCGTCAATGTCAGTCGAATCCCCCGTCACAGTGTCTTTGGACGAATTAAAATATGGAATAGATGACAATACCCTAAAGAAAGCATTTGGGGAGAACTCATTGGGGATTATTGTAATTAAAGACTTACCATCACAATTTTTGGAATTACGTGAAAAAGTATTAACTAGTGCATCGAAATTGTCAAATTTACCATTGGAAGTATTGAAATCTTTAGAATGTGAAGAGAGTTACTGGGTCACTGGATGGTCATGTGGTAAAGAAAAATTAGCAAACGATAAACCTGATTTCAATAAAGGGTCGTTTTACGTGAATTGTAGTTTTCATCAAGAAGATCATTTAGAGGCACCAAGTCAGGAATTAATTGATAAATTCCCCAATCATAAAACATACACGATGCCAAATATATGGCCACCCAAAGAACTGTTACCTGAATTCAAAAATGACTTGAAAGATTTATGTAATTTAATTATCTCAATATCCGAACTTGTTGCTGTTAATTGTGACAGATATATTAAATCTATTTACTCGGAATATGAAGACGGATACTTGGCTAAAATGGTACGAAATTCCACATGCACCAAAGCTAGATTATTGCATTATTTCCCCATAGATGGTAAATCAAGCACCGATGACGATTGGTGCGGCGAACATTTAGATCATTCTTGTCTTACTGGCCTAACATCAGCACTTTTCTTGGATGAATCAAAGGGATTAACCCATAGTCTTGAAAAATCCCCAGATCCACAATCGGGTTTATATATCCGGAATAGAAATAATGAAGTAATCAAAGTTAATATTCCTAAAAACTGTCTAGCTTTTCAATCAGGATCTGCATTACAAGAGATATCAAGAGGGAAATTCAAAGCTGTTCCACATTTTGTAAAGGGGACCTCGTTGCCTTCAATTGCACGAAACACATTGGCTGTGTTTTGCCAACCAAACTTGGATGAAATGGTTAATGAGAAGGAGAACTTTGCACAGTATTCTGACAGAATATTACAAGCCAACCATTGATTAGTTATTGTATACGAAAAACAACAATCTTGTATTCAATTTGAGGTTGATTTGATTGAGATAGTTATTGTGTATATCACTTGTGTGACCTTCCTCTATAGCCCCAGTCGATCTATTTCCAAACGCATAATATACAACCCGGATTTATACTATGAGGCTTCTGAACCTAAGTTACTTTCGACGGATAAGATCTTCAAAATAGGAGTCTTATATGTGAACATTCGTACTTTTCAACCATTCCGCACGACTACATTCTGACATAGATTTCTTCATTTTTTTTTCTTTTGGGCAAAATTTGTTTTACCAATCAAAATGTGAGAAAAAAAAATTACTGCCAATCTTCAATACATCGAAGTAGAAGGTAGTAACTTTTAATTGAAAAACATACCATGTCATATACACCTTCCAACCAGCCAGTAAGAGCTCCACCTTTACCTAGTGATTATGAATTGATTGACGGAGATCCATATTTCACCAGAGTCATTTCATATTTCCGTCCATCAGACTATTTGAATTGGGCAGTAGTTACAGCAGCAATTCCACTTGGTATGATATCATGGGAAAGACTTGAATCAGTCAATGGACCCGGAATGAAGCATTCTTCTATTACTCCAAGAACTTTGAGAGTTGCAACTTTTCTTGCGTTTTCTGGTGGATTTTTTTTAAATTATGTGAGATCAAGTCAAAGATTCCTTGGATGGAGAGAAAATGAACGTGAAGTTAAAATGGATCGTTATGAAGTGAAAAAGAAATTGAGTTTAGGATTATTACCATATAATGAAAATTTGAGTAGTTTAGATGACAGGGGTAAAGATG
Organism: Candida gigantensis; assembly: GCA_030557085.1. Taxonomy (NCBI): domain Eukaryota; kingdom Fungi; phylum Ascomycota; class Pichiomycetes; order Serinales; family Debaryomycetaceae; genus Candida; species Candida gigantensis. The sequence continues at coordinate 76,712 of JAKTVG010000347.1, forward strand.
TTTCTAATAGAAATTCTCAATATAGTCATGCTATCTTGTTTGCTGTTCCTTGGTTCAACACTTCCTATCATCCATATCATCAAGTTGACTTGAACAAATACTATGTTAACAGAAAGGGAGAAGAAGAGTGGGGATTTGATTTAAAACCATTGGACGAAATATATGCCAAGTACCAAAAGAAATAAGACTAAGTTAGGGGTTGGACAGACGTATCACAGTTAAACTTATAGGCATTATCCTCTTATTAAAAGGAGGAAGAAGTTAAACCTCGTGAATTAGAACTTTGAAGTATTTGAAAAAATGATGTAAATGATGAAATAGTTTTGTTTAAATATACACATATTATATATATTCTTTAAAAGAGAAAAATTTAGCATACTAAACAAAGATTACTACAATTCTCAACACCATTACTTTGTCAACTACATGACCACCAATTCAAACTGTAGAAGATCATGGCCATTTGTTGGAATATGTGAGAACAAAGACGATAGAGCAATGAAAAATAAAGCTAAAAAAAACAAGAGACGGATGGCAGCTCCCACACAAACAAACAATCAATACCAAAAAAACAAAAAAACAACAACAAACGAGCACAAAATATTTTTGGCGTCTAAATCAAAAAAAAAACAACAATTAGGTTACACCTTTCTTTCTTTTGATCCCACCTATAAACTTCATCTAACCATGTCTACAGAGGAAGAAGACTTCTCCAAGTTATCATTGGAAGAGAAATTGGTCCATAAAGTTTGGAAAATAAGATTGAAAGGATATGAAGAATTAGCATCCAAAATTGAGAGTTCACGTAATGCAAATGATCCCGTGTTTACTAGTTTGAGTTTAGATACTTGGAAAAAGATTATCTTGGATTCAAACGTGGTTGCTCAAGAAACTGGTTATAATACTTTTAATAAGTTTTTAATATTTGGCGGGACACCTGCCAATGTATCAAAACTAAAAAATATAGGTATAGTTGGATCCATTTGTGAAAAAGGGTTACTATCATCAAGAAAAAATACCAAAGAATGGAGTAATGAATCAATCATGTTAATGTTGGAGATTTCCAATGATCCCAACTCCATAGTGGAAGATATTTTACCTTATTTAACCAACCGTTTGCCCAAGTTAGTTGCTGGTTGTGTGATTGCATTGTCATCTGTTTTTGAAAATTTTGGTTGTAAGATTGTTTCTCCGAAACCAATTATTCCATGTTTAAGTAAATTGTTTGCCCATGCTGATAAAAATGTTAGAAACGAAACTACCAAATTGGCAGTTGAACTATACAAATGGATGGGTGATGCGTTAACTAACGTGTTGTTTCCTGATTTAAAGCCAGTTCAACAGAAGGATTTGACAGCAGCATTTGAAAAGGAAACGGGGAAATCACCAGAACAAAAGAGGATGACTAGAAAACAAAAGGAAGAAATAGAGCTGCGAGAAGCTGCCGCTGCCACGAGTGCTGGTGGAACTGCTGAGGATGTTGAGATGTCAGAAGCTGCACCAGAAGGGGCTGATTATGATCCTTTGGAATTTGTTGATCCAGTTGAAGTATTAAATAAATTTCCTGGTGATTTTGACGCAAGAATTTCTTCAGCCAAGTGGAAAGATAGAAAAGAGGTGTTGGAAGAAATTATTCCTTTGTTGGAAAAATCTCCTAAATTGGTTACCAATGATGACTACTTGCCAACAGTAAGAATTTTTGCTAAATGTATGAAAGATGCAAATATCCAAGTTGTTCAATTAGCTGCAAACTGTATTGAATTTTTTATTAAAGGTTTAGGTAAAGAGTTTTCCAAATATCAGTCAGTTGTTTTATCACCAGTAGTGGAAAGGCTTAAAGAGAAGAAGCCTTCAGTAGCCACAGCGTTGGATAATGTTTTAGATGCACTTTTCAAGTTATCTGGATTCCACGGTGGGATATTAGAAGAAGCTGTCAATGGAATGAAATTGAAAACACCGCAGAATAAGATTGCGTCAGCCAACTTTGTGAAACGATGCTTGTCTACAACCACCACAGCACCGACAACAACTGAAATTGATGCCATAATGCAATCTGGGGTAAAATTGTTAAGTGAATCACAAGAGCCGATTCGTCAGGCTGCAACAGAAATGATTGCTACATTAATGAAAATTACAGGGCCACGAGAATTAAATGCATTCCTAGAAAAAGTTGACGACAACAGAAAGTCGAAGATTAATGATTATTATGAAAATATAGCTGAAGTAAAAATTACGGCAGGGAAACTGTCAGCAGGGGCTGGCACATCTAGAAACGTAAGTACAGGCTCGTCTGTACTGAAAGTCTCCAAGGTATCAGATAGAAAGATTGCTGGCACACCTTCATCTTCAACCATTCCATCCAAACGTTCCGCTAGCTCTCCAGCTAAACGAGATGAAGTCAAACCAGCAAGAGGAATGACAGCAAGATCATTAGCAAAACCAAATATCCCAAGTATGCGTCCAACTAATGACGCTGCACAACAAGAGCCAGATCAACAGCCACAGCTGTCATCAGTACCACCACCAGTCCCATCAGCTGCATCTTCTTCAGCATCATTTGAGGAGGTTAATCTTTTGAAACAACAAATTGTTCGATTACAGGAAGATGTGAAAAAATACGAACAGCAGCATGATATAAATATGAAAACCATAAAGTCCTTAGAGTCTGCTAATAATGTATACCGTGACGAAGTCGAGTCTGTGAAACGTGATTTGGCAAACGAGCAAAGGAATGCATTAATAACTACTAATCACAAAGATACCCATATTAACAACTTGAAGTTGGAACTTGAAAAAGCCAATTACAGAATTAAGGATTTAGAACAAGAACGAGAAATTAATCGGTTACAACAGTCGAATCTTGCATTTGAAAGAAGTAATATCAGCAGTAGTAATTCCAGAAGTAGTTTTTACAAACCAAGTCCTAATAAATTTGCATCTGGTGATCTAAGTACGGGAGTAAAGAGATTGTCTATTGGAGGAGAAGAAAATAACAATGTTGGTGTCTCTCGACCAGTCAATAATTTCCGTTCCAGTGTTAATTATGGAAATAATTCCATGTCATCTAATCATCGCGAATCCATGGATGTTGATAATGGAGCTGATTGGAAACGTGCAGCTGAGGTTACTTTGCAATTAAAGGCTAGAATTGAAAGAATGAAAGCTAGAACTAGATCACCTTTAAATATTGAATAGGAAATAGGTTTCAGTTTTTTTTGTTTTGTTTTGCAGTCAACAAAAAAAAAATATACTAATAAATGCAACTTGTTAATATATAAAAATAATAGTGAAACAAGAGTAGTTGACAAATCTGTAAGTGGTATATCACTTTTGGAATATTGCTGCGCAAGCTAGTATTATTAAACCTACTGATGTTTATACTCTCTATGTTAATATTTTCAATTCCGATATAGGGAAACTCCCTCCGACTGGTATGGAAGCAGCAGTGCGACTTGACAAAAACCCGAATGAAAAAAAAAAAAAAAAATTCTCCTTTGATTTTTCATTTACAGGTTCCTGTTCAAGCAACTTTAAACAAAATGTCTTCCAAATTAAGAATTTTAGTTCCAGTCAAAAGAGTAATTGATTTTGCAATCAAGCCAAGAATCAATAAAACCGGAACAGGTATAGAAACCAAAGGTGTTAAATTCAGTATCAATCCATTTTGTGATATTGCGTTGGAAGAATCATTACGTCTTCGAGAAAAAAACGATGGATTAGTAGAAAACATTCATGCTGTTTCAATTGGTCCATTAAAATCACAAGATGTATTACGTACTGCATTAGCCAAAGGTGCTGACAATTCCACTTTAATTGAAACTGGAGATGTTGAAGTTGAACCATTACAAGTTGCTAAATTGATTAAAAAAATTGTTGATGAAGATAAATCGAATTTAGTAATTTTAGGGAAACAAGCAATAGATGATGATTCTAATCAAACTGGACAAATGTTGGCTGGATTATTAAATTGGCCTCAAGCTACTAATGCTGCCAAAGTGGAAGTTAAAAATGATGAAATTTATGTGACTAGAGAAGTTGATGGAGGTGAAGATATCTTGAAAGCTAAATTACCAATGATTATAACTACTGATTTAAGATTGAATGAACCTAGATATGCATCCTTACAGAATACAATGAAGGCTAAGAAGAAACCATTGAAGAAATTGAAGAGTAGTGATTTGGGAATTGAAATTGAAAGTAAATTGGAAACTATCAAGATTGAAGAACCTGCTGCTAGACAAGCTGGTATTAAGGTTGATAATGTGGACCAATTGATTGAAAAATTGAAAGAATTGAAAGCTATTTAGAAAAGCATGTAGACTTTTGAACAATCGTTTTTATATTTTTTAGTATAATTAGTACATTATTATTATTATCCGTGCATATATCCCCCCACACTGTAAATGGAAAAAAAAAATTATATTTTTATACCATCCTATTTCTTTTCAACCAAATATTACTATGACCACTATATTTACTTCAGTTCAGAAATTCATAACTGGCAAAATAAATTCACATGTATTTGACAAACCATTGATCATAGGGGTCAATGGACCACAAGGATCCGGGAAATCATACTTGACCAATCAATTGACCAATTATCTACAACAACAATATGGTCAATTCCACACGATTCAATTCTCAATGGATGATTTCTATTTAAGTAATACGGACCAAAGAAAACTTAATAATCTGACACAGAATCCATTATTACATGGACGAGGATTACCAGGAACTCATGATTTGTCATTATTATTAGATGTTTTCCAAAAATTTGTGGGGAATTATAAATCAAAGTCTTGGGAAATTGTAAATATACCAAATTATGATAAATCTGCATATGGAGGTAAAGGGGATCGTTCAGGATATAATTCCATTACGTCACCTGTAGATATAATTATTTTTGAAGGATGGTTTAATGGGTATGTGTCGTTAGATCCAAATATTTTACAATTGAAATATTTAACATCACCAGTAGATCAAGTGTTACAACGGTATAAATTGTATGATTTACAAGAGATAAATAAGAATCTACAAGATTATGAATTTATTTGGACACTTTTTGATGAATTTGTAATATTGAAAACAGATGATTTACAAAATGTATATACTTGGAGATTACAACAAGAACATGGATTAAAAGCATTGAATGGTGGTAAGGGGATGACTGATGATGAAGTACTGAAGTTTATTGATAGGTATATGCCTGTTTACCTTTTGTATTATGATGAGTTATGTCATCTTGGATTACCAAAATGCGATAACTTGATCATTGATATTGATTTAAATAGAAATGTGATTAGAAGAGATCCATCAGCATCTTCATAAGTCAAATATACAAATTCTTGTAGTACGAAACCGCGACGCGTTTGTTCGCTTGGTGCCTCTCTCTCTCGCCTGGCAATCACGAAATAATTCAACAGTCCTTCAACGACAAAAACAAAAAAAAAACAGTGAAAATTTTCTTTCCCTTCCCAGTTCATTCAAAATCCACCTTAACAACAACATGACAGAAGGATTATCAGCAGGTACGTGAACAATTCGTAATCCATAAGTTAATAAAGAAACAGCAAAGGAAAAAAAAAAAAACAAAACTAACATTCTATATTTCCAGATGAAATTGCTCTTTATGATAGACAAATTCGATTATGGGGAACAGCAACACAATTAAGATTACGATCCACGAAAATATTAGTTATAAATCTAAGTGGTGTAGGTACTGAGATTGTTAAAAATTTAGTACTTGGAGGGATCAATTCTATTGAAATATTAGATGATTCAATTATTAAACCTGAAGATTTCACAGCACAATTTTTTTTACCAAATGATGATGATTCATGTATTGGACAATTAAAATTACCTTTAGTTATGGATAATATTCGAGAATTGAATAATCGAGTGAATTTATCGAAAAATACTTTTAGTTTTGAAGAAACTATTGATGTTGATTATATAAAGAAATTTGATTTAGTTATTGGAACAGAATTGAACAAGAATCAAATTATAAAATTGAATAAAATCACAAGAGATTTGAAAATCCCACTTTATTTAACAGGTATGCATGGAATGTTTGGATATATAATTACCGATTTGATAACACATGAATCCACACTGGAGAAACCAAAGGGGAATATCCCAAGGGCAATAGGCACTCAATTATCTCCAAGAAAGACAGTTGTTGATGTTGTTACTAAAGAAGACAAGGAATTGGTTACTGTGAAAGATGAATTTATCCCACTTGAACAAGTATTTGTTTCCCAAGAATTACCAAATCAATTAAATAAAAGACAATTGAAGAAATTATCTCCTATATTCCCATTAGTATTTGCATTATTCGATATTACAAAACCATCGAATCTGGAAGATGATATCAATATTGATGTATTAAAACAAGAAGCAATTGCAAAATGTAATTCTTTCAATATTCCAATAGATATAATAACTCAAGAATATCTAAATTTAGTCAGTCGTCAAGCATTCACTGAATTTTCACCAGTTGCTGCTGTATTGGGAGGAACTGTAGCACAAGATGTTATTCAATATTTAAGTCAAAAGGAAAGTCCAATCAATAATGTATTAATTTTGGATTCTATAAAACTGGAAATGCCTATATACCTGCTTTAAGAAAATTTTTTTGTTTCCCTTTGGTAGTTGTTTTATTTAGGTGTTAATCCTCGACCTTTTCGTTTCTTTAGATGTGATGTATCTCTAAGAAATTTAAATGCATTATTTAGTTTAAATTTTAACGATTCATTAATTATCTCTTGTTGTTTTATCTCCTTTTTGATTGCGTCTCGTTTATCATTAAATTCATTGGTCTTGATCTCTTCTTCTTCAATCAACTGAGCGAATTTCCGTTTACTTTCATTGATCTTGTTATTATATGATTCAATTTGTTGATTTGATTCATCAATTGATTTTAAACAATTTTGATATTCTTGTAATGTGAAATTTTTCTCATCATTTTTAGATTGAGTTTTATTTATTATAGCTTTTATTTCATCTCGTAATTTCCATATTTCTAATTGATTCTTAATATAAGATTCATTATTATCAAAATTATCACTTTGTAATTTTGATTGATGTGTCGCAATCTCTGATTTCAATACTTCCAATTGTTCACTTTTCTTAATCATTAATTTATTTGCACTATTGATTCTTGATTCTGCATGATCTACATCATCCACAATTTTACTAACCATTGATCTCATTGTTTTCTCTCTCCTTCCTAATTTTGCTTGTATTTCCGGTTCATTATATTTGTTACAATTTGCAATTTCATTCTGTAATTGGTTTTCTTTTAAAAAGGAATCATTTAATTGTAATAATAATTTATGTGTTAAAATAGACGTATTATTATGACTTTCATTATGAATACCAGATAATGTATTATACGAATTTTTCAAAAGATTAGTAATATATTCCAGTTCCAATCTTTTTGTTTCATAAAATGTGGGCTTTTCTTTGATCACTTTTGTCTCTTCTGTAGTTACCACATTCGGATTAGAATCATAAGGAGTATAATGGAAGTGGACCTCGGTTAATAATGATCGTTCAACATCATACGGTGAAAACTTGGGGATTCTAGGTAAATCAGGTAACGGCCAACCTGGGTATTCATTAATATTATTATTATTCAGTTTCAATAATAATTTATCAAAAAATCGACTTGATAAATAATTTAATTTTTGATTATATATCGGGAAAATATCCGGTGATAATTGACCAATATAATCTCGAAGACAAACAATTGAAGAAATCAAATTATATAAATAATCTGGTTTATCTTTATCTTGTTCATAGAATAGTTTCACATGTTCAATTGTCTTTGTAGGAACCAATCGAATAATGGCACATGGTTGTTGTTGTTGTTCACCATCATCTCGATTTTGAATCCTTAGTGATTTGAAAAAATCCGATTCGGTATCAACTTTACCATCCAAAACAATCAATAAATCAAATTTAACATCTTGTAACCCTGTTTTATCTTTGCTTGTTTCTCCATCATGAGGAATTAAATGGATCGTTGAATTATGTTTCAGTTTCGTATTGTTATTATTGTTATTACCATTCCCATTTGCATTTTTTTTGGATTCTCGTAATACATTATTTCCAACATATCGTTTAACCGTTTTAGTTGACTTATTACAACCCAATAATAAAGTATCGATTAAATCAAATAAATTCCTAGTGTTATTCATAACAATACCTACATTAATGGAATAATTACCAATGATAACATTAATTAAATCTTTAAGAACATTAAATTTCCCACTTGTTTCCACCAATTTACTAGGTAATTCTTTGTAAGTTAAACTTTTGGGCATATAATGATCAATTAATAAATATGGATGAGAACAAACAAGCATACAATTTTCAATGCATATATTTAAGGATTTAACAATTATATCTCTATTATCATTCAATTCACAATATTTTAAAATGTCAGGATAATGTAATGATATAATTTGATCAATTAATTCTTTTTGAAAATCATACATTGGTGTACATAATTGATAATCCCCGGAGTAATTCACATCTTGGATATCCAAGTCAATTATCGGTGGTTCTGGAGTCGTATCTAAGATCTTTAATAAGTTCATCTTAATAGTTTTTATGTATATCCTAATACTTAATCTTGAAGAAAAAAAACAAAAAAAGAAAGAAAGAAGTTTTTTTTTTCTATTTTTATTTTTTTGTGTTGAGGGTTTTCGATAGTGTTTGTTGATAGTTTACCAATGGTGTTTTGAATGCGAAAACGAGAATCACTATCTATTGTCCTATTTATTTCCATAATTTTACAGATCTATCCCAGCCGCTACTTACTATCCAATCGCCAGAACTACTGACATCACAGCTCATAACTTTATCAGTATGACCTTTTAAACTTTTCACCTTTATCCAATTATCACTTGACCAAATATTAACATCACCATCGTACCCACAACTGATCAAAAATTTACCATTATTCCCCCCATCTTTCTGATTATGATGATGATGGAAAAACCTAACATCACTAATTAGTTTGTTATGAGCAGGTATTGATGATATCTCAGTATTTGGAGCATCATTTAATTTCCTCAAATCCCACACCTTAATACTACAATCACCACTAGCAGTGACAAATTGATATCCATTAGGTGACCAATCCACACTATATATGCCACTCACGTGTTTTTGTATCGTTGAAATTGATCTTCCTGATCTCAAATCCCAAACAAATGCAACACCATCTAATCCACCACTTATAAATAATGAACCATCAGGATGAATTGCCCCTGCAAATATCGCTTTGGAATGACCTTCTTGTTGCATTAAACTTTTCTGTTTTTGTAAATCCCATAACTTCCAAGTCTGGTCAAAAGACGTAGATATTACATAATTATTCAATGGATGAAATAAAGTTTTAGTTATTCTTTGTTCATGTGCTTGTTTCAATGATATTATCGGTCCTCCTCCCCCACTCCCTGTTGAACTATTCATCATGTTCCAAACATTTATCGTACCTTCATTCCCTCCGGATACCAATAGACGTTCTACTTCGTTCTGTCTTCCCCAATCTAATCCAGAAACTTTTTCAGAATGATAATGACCTCCACCAGGTATCAGTTTCACAATTGATAAATCATCACTATTCAAAACATGTATCGATCCATCCCATGAACCAGTCGCTATGTATTTATCATCCGGTGAGATCCTTACACTTGATATAGCCCGCGTATTCCCCGGTATCAATTGAGATCCATATATTTCAATATTTGATAATTTTGAATTAAAACTTCTTCTTGATTTTAAAATATCTATTGATTCAACTTTATTAAGTTCACGTAGATGTTTGATCCGATTAGATGATTGAACTAATGAATGATTTAATATTTCTATCCTTGTATCATAGAGTTCTTTTGGTCCTGGGGTATAGAAGATTTCCTCTTCTTCATCTGATTCCATTATATTTTGGCTAACAAAAAGAATGAAAAATGGGTTGTGTGTGTCTATTTACAAAAATTTTTGTTCTTGTTATTTCTTATCTGCAGTATGTGGTATATTGTGCACGTGACTTGTGGTTTTTCTTGAACTCTTTAACAGAACAACAACTTATCAATTTTTCGATCTATAACGACAGTGTACTACATCTTCAATTGTAAGTTTGGAAGTGATTAATAAAGATTAGTTGGTTCTACATTTATTTTATTTGTTTTGTAAATTATTTCTATCAAAAATGTAAGACATTATAAAGTATAAAGCTTGTTGATTAGCTATAAAAATATAAAATATAGTCAAGGGAACAACAAAGAGACTATATATAGTAAATAGAAGACTAAGAAAGTAGCAGAGTAGAAAGAGAATTGTAGAAAGAAAGTAGTAGGAAAGGTTTCAGTAGTTTCAATGGTTTGAAGCATCAATTACCCTAACATATTGTGGTTTATGATCAATTGGCAGAGCAGGGTGTCCTATCAGCTTTTCTTTTAACGAATAGCCAGCGGTCAGATGTGCTCGCAGCATTTTTACTCCAAAATTTAAACGTAATAAACCCAAAGGTAATCTGCATAGATTTGCTACCATAGAAAGAGTTGCAATCAATACAAATTATCTTTGAGTCTAATACCTTTAAGTTTTGAAGATTCAGTAAAAATGGTTCAAGCACATCACGCACGCTGGCTATTAGTTAAAAGAAAAGCTGATGGAACAACCCTCTTCTGCCCATAAACCACAATAGAATAAAGGTACAAAGTTTCTAAACCATCCGTAAAACGATGTCCCTTCGCTATTTTGTGAGTGCTATCAAGAAATACAGTTTCTTCATAAGTTTTCAAAGAATTCATCATTTCTTCGGTAGAAAAAAAAAATTCAAAACTCTATAGTTGCTTTTCAAATTTGAAGGTGTGGATTTTTTTTATATTTAGGACCGTGCATATGTCCCAGTATCATCAATGTCCAAGCAAGTCGATGAATCCAGACATAATCAGGGGATGTTTTCAGAGAATTTGGTAGATGAGCAAAGAAGAAAGAAAGAAACACAACAACTAAAAATGCATGGTCGATTTTTTTGTTGTTTTTTTTTTCGTGTTTTTACTGGCAACTGACATACATACATACTCTCATGAACTGTGACAAAATTATCAGTTACATATAACTACAAATACATCGCGATCCTTCTTGTCTAATTTGTTAAATACTTTTGTCCACTACAATATTAGAATTAATATTATTAAAACCCTTCAGCACGTGACTAAAAGTTATTACAACAATTAAAAAGCAACATCAAGAGTACAAGACACGCTTTAAAAACTTGCCACCTTTATTGATAAATGATGCTCCCAATGCCTCAAGAAATGTAAAATCCCCCATCTTCTCTCCCCGGCATAGCAAATAAAGTTTTTAGTGTCGTTGCAATTTTGGCCAAAATTGCGAAAAATCAATGTTATAAGTCACCAAATAATAAACATCACCCATTACAAACCGCACGGCACACAACTTGGCATCACGCGTGATGCTAACTAACCCTCCTCTCCATCGTGAAGATCCCCAATGTCTCTAAATAAATGTGATATATACTATACAAACCATACCAATTATGAAAATCGAGATATGTTAATATGATATTGGTACCGTTGAAATTAGCGGATAGTTTATAATATATTTTATTAGGGATGTTAGAGACGTTTATGTATAAAAAACTGGCAGTTTTTGGACATGAGGAGAGAATTATTGAGATTGTCTTTACGACCGATAAAGTTATACATCACACATATAACCTTGTCCGTTGATATTTGTTAAAAGAGAGATTGTGTGGTGACATGGTGAAAATTCATTTTGATGATGTCAGTGAAAAAATTGTGACGGGATTCGCACTGCTGGTGGTGTTTTCTACAACTGAATCAATCATTCCACTTGAATCATGGATACTACCTATATTTAAAATTTATTTCATTCAATGATTAAAGTACATTATTAGAATAATGTTGCACTTTTAAACAACTTTTGTTAGACATAAAGGAGGTCATTGTTAACAAAAATTGGAGATTTTTCAAGTTTTTAATCAACCTCCTTACCACTTTCTATTTTCAAAATGTTAATACTCTTCTAATGCTAATTTTTATTTATTAAACTCTAAACTCTTTTCTTCTACGTTATAGCTTTCTACTGAACTAAAAACACACCTAATCCAGCTAAAACCATGGCCCATAATGACCAACTTACACTGATCAAAGCACCTGCATTAATCTTCATAGTTTCTGTATCATTAGTAGTACCTTCAGTTGTGAAATTAACATTAAGATGAGAATCACTTGAAATAGTTCCATCCCAACAATATTTATCAAAACATTGTTTACATTGATCACTTTGTTCCACTCCTTGTCTTTCTTGTTCTCTTCTAATGATTGCACATCCAACACATGCATTCCAATCACTATCTAAAGTTAAATTGAATCTAGATGCAACTTCAAATCCATTTTGAATGATTGAATTACGTTCTTTTGTTTCATATTTCATTTGGAAAGTTGATGTGTTTGTCCAATATGAAAATGGACGATTTGCAGTATATACAAGTAATGGAATATCATAAACACTAGTTAAATTTTGAGTTAATGAAGTTAAATTTTTAGCATCACATCCGAAAAATGTAGGTTTTGAAGTTAAATTTAAATTAACAAATGTATTTATATCAGGAACATAAGGGAAACTTGTTCCATTACTTTGATTTCCAAATTGTCTTTGATATGATGCTACCGCAGATGCACCATTTGGCCAAGATTGAGTAGTATCTGCTGAATTATCATATGCAAAAATAACATCAACTTCACGTTGAGATTGTAATAATGGATAAAGTGGGATGTTTTGTAAATCTTCACCACCATCACAAAGATATAAAGTATCATTAACAGATATTGATTCAGAAGTACCGACTTCATTATAATGGAATGGATTTGGTTTATAAACAGCAATATCATTTTCATCATTTGATAAATCTTGTAAAATAGAAGTGACAATAGATTTAATTGCTGATGTTAAAGAAGTGGTATTAATTTGTAAAATAAATTGATTAAATAATGATGATGAAGTACCCATTATAAATCCAGCATTATCAAATCCTCCAATACATGTTCCATTCACTGGCTTACCATCTTTCACTTCAGTACCAAGATATTTCACTTGAGTGAATTGATAAACTGATGGATCCCATGATCCCATTTCAAAAGCATTAAATTCAAATATGGTAGAATTACCACTAATGATAGTAGTCCCTGGAGTTCTACCATCGGCAACAACAATAGGGAATGGCATTTCATGATTTTTAAAAACATCAACATCTTGTAATGTTGACCAAGTTAAACCAGCCCCGGTATCATTATAATCAGAAAAGAATTGATAAGATAAAGCACGACCCCAAGTATCAGTAATTGAAACATCATATCCAGCATTTCTTTTATCATCTAAAGCATCAGAAATATTCTTATAATAATTATAAGTTTTTTTAACATTCCAACCACCTGGATTCATAATTGAATGACTTATATCCCAAATATCATTAGTATCCAAAATATCTTGTACTGAAGTATAATTATTCATTACAATTGAACCAACTAACCAATTACCACCAGATAATCCAACCAAATAAGTAGAAGCTTGTAATAATCCACCTAAACCATGTTCCCATGCCCCTCTTGTTCTATTATCCAAAGCAGATAATTGTCCAGCACCATTAAGCATGGCACGATACCCACCACCAGAGAAGGCAAGACCAATCTTAATGGAACGATT